>QVOB01005155.1:0-12371 GCA_014839585.1 Pseudomyrmex concolor
TTTATTCAAAATATTTGGAACAACAGTTAGCTTTTTATCTCTATCTAATTTTCTCACCTAGATCGAGCGACCTTGACGCAGCGCGCGTTAAAGTCGATTTCCAAACGCCTGCGGAATGCACTTTCCATGATCTTTCGCAATCCGAAGCAGCTGGCGTTTGTGAATTGCTCTTTATATATGTGAGAAACGTTGCACAAAGCAACTTCGATTACTTTTATTGCCATTATCAATTTCTTTCTCACGGATGTTTCATCGACAATCCCACGCGTCCACGCCCGGGTATCGAGCGCGCTTCACGAGCGCCAATAAATGCTTACGGAATGCCACGCTATGGCGAATGCCATGCTGCTCAAACGATGCAGCAAGTGCATTATACCGGCAAAAAGCGTGACGCGCAAGAGTAGCCTTTTAACATTAATGGATTGAAATTTGCTTTATGCGCGCGCGCGCCTCTTTAAAGACCCGAAGAGATGCGCCTGTATGACATGATATTTATCCACCAATGGAGTGCCGTGGGTGCTCGTTTCAAAGCAGAGCTAAATCGCGTTTAATATCGTCCACCGGAAAAAGAGACTCCCAGTCATAGTGTGTTAAACTCGGAGCGCGCGCGCGCGCGCGCGCACACACATACATATATCTCCTATAGGTTGGATATATGCTCGGTAAATGGTAGAGTTCAAGATTTCGTTCCTTTCTCATTTTTCTTCCAATTACCGGTGGAAGGAAAACTATTAAAGAAACTCTCAATTTTAGCTCTCTACCATTTCACCGAGCTGTGTTCTAAATTGCTAAATTTTCCGATGTTTTACTTCGTTTTGTTCACGTACATGTGAAGTCAGTCCGCAAGAAGAGAGTAAAAACTCCAAACTTGCAATTTTTACACTTTTAAGATGCATATAATAATTTTTTTTTTACAAAAAACTGTGCACATATTAACGTTATTAAAACTACCAAACTCGTGAATCCAAAGACTCTCTGCTTTGTAATTTCTTGTGAAAATTATTTGAATTTCTATAACACGATTTTCAAAGATATTTCGTGACGTTGATGCGTCAGTTACGTAAATAAAACTTGTTTTTTCCTTTTATTTCTCTTTTCAAAGACACTTTGATGTCTACATAGTGCGTGTACGCGCGAAACAGATTAAATATTTCAAAAACTCACGGTTTCACCACAAACGTATTATAAACGTTCGCGTGATAAATGTCTCGATTTTTCGCGCCAGCGAGACCGGTAAGCCAGCAGCCGGTCCGGACTGGGTGCGCGCGGGTCATTGCACGATAGCATTTCAGAGAGGCCGTGTTTCATTTTTCTCGCGAATACACGCGCCCGATCTCACGAAAAAGTTACGCTCTGGTTCGCTCTGGCCTTTCGCTTTCTATTTGGCGCTCGATGCGGGACGGGAGAACCCACGCATTAATTGACAATTACTTGAGAGGCCGCGCAAAAACTCTGAACTCGCGTTTAACGCGCACATCGCGCGCAGAGCAAGCACCGGGAATAGTAAAACACCTTCTGTGTTGTACTGTGAGAGCGGGATGGGAGAATGACGTTATTATTATGCGGTTATGGTGGCCGAATAAAAGTTACGTGTTAATCTGCGCTGATTGCAACTGCGGTTCGAGCTGTTGTGTGGTTTGATTTGATTTTTTTTTTTTTGCGAAAATCCCGCAATTACCAACGATGACAGGGCGCTTTTGTACATTCGATTCTTTTGCGGTATAAAAAAAATCACCGGGTTTTTGTGTGTGTGTGGGAAAATATAATTGCAGCGAGAGAAAACTCTTTACTCGGTGATATTAGTAAAACATCAATAAGAGTTCAAGCGTGTACCAAGAGATAAGGCTCTTGCAAAACACCCGCTTCCGGATTGCTCTCCGGAAAAGATAAACTGGCCGGTGGTTAAGTATGATGACACGGGAAAAGATAAATTGGACGCGCGTAATGGCCGAGCCGCGTTGCGCTGTTTTTATATGACGATGAAATCCGCCTGAAACTTATTGTGCGACCGGTCGCTCTTCGAGCAACCGTCGTCTCTCTCTCTCTCTCTCTCTCTCTCTCTCTCACGCGCGCGAGAAATCTGTATTTTCGCGTGCACGCGTGCAAAACGAGCGATATAGGCGCTCGGCTCGGAGTGTCGCAACGATGAGTTTGAAGAGACGAGATTTCCCAAGACCACCTCACGTGTATAGATCCGTGGAAGAGAAGGAGAGAGAGAAAGAGAGAGAGAGAGGAGGAAATCTTCGTTGTAACAATGACGAGCAGCGTTCGATGTCTTATTTGAGATAACGGTATCTCACTCGTCGCGCATGGCGGCGGCGCCTGAACGCATACACGGGTATCCCGCACACTCGCTTGTCAGAACAGATGGAAGATTAATGAGACTGTAATAGATGAAGTAATTAAGCCTTCGCGCGCGATGGCGTCGCGTCACCGAAAACGAGTTCTCGCAACGGCTCTCTGCAATCAAAAATTTGAAAGCGCGCAATTAAGCGCCGAGCACACGGGAGCTTAGCTCTACCCTCGGTTGAGGGTAGCGCGTCCAAAAATATCCGAGAATTTAAACTCAAGTTTCTTTCACCGTTTCGAAGAGAAGAGATCTCAACTTCTTCTCTTCCGGTACGAGAGCGAGAGACACGAAACTTCGACGAAATGTTTCGACAAAACTAAAGCGCGACTGTATTATCTCTTCGTGTTGAATAAAACTAATTTGCGCGCGCAGTACAATGTAATTCTTATTACTCTGTTTAACGTCCCGCCGTACTTCTGGCGATTGTTCGCCAGCTCTAATTACATAAAGGGCGGCTCATTAGCGATGACGTAACAATGCGCGCGGAAAAAAAAATCACGGGAACAATGCGAGAAGGACATTTCCGTTTTGTGAGGCCTCTCTCCTCCGTGAGCACGTGTATACAATATCCAGTTACACGGAGGGGAGAGAATGCGTTAACAAGCAAATAACAGACTGCAAACCTGACAACGATAAGATTTCGTGAACTATGCGGAGGATCTCAGGTCAGCTACACAATATAAGGAGCTCGCGTTTCTCTCTCAAATAGGATACTTTCACTGTAAAACGTTGTAACACGCGCGACAGATACCCGGTAAAATGATACACAAACGAACCTTAATGTTAATGTTTGCTCGTTACCGGAAAGTTGCTTGTTATAGAAAAGTGAAAGGGGACGTTGTTTCTTACGTGTCTGTGCGCGCGCGTAAGATAACGCAAATGTCAAACGAGTGTAATTCGATAAGACGCGAGTCAGCAATGCTGCTGATCGAGCGTTAGATTGGTATCTTTTTGTCATGAGCAAGGAGAATTCTTTCTTACAATTTATATAAATTGTACAAGTCTTAAACACGGCCCTCTTCTGAGAAAAAAAAATATATATGATATATATTATAATAAAAATTGTTTATATAATTGTTTATATAATTGTTAATTTATTGCATTTATTATAATAATATTACAATATATATTATTAAATAAACATATTGTTAAGATAAGTAATATATTCGTAATGTGTATTTAAATATATAAATAATATATTATTCGAATTATTATTAATATAAATACATTATTATAATTTGTTACATATATTATTGTTCTATTTCTATCGAGTTGACAGTGTACAATTAATAGGCATATTCACAACTGTGAATTCAGCAATAATGTTTTAGATATGGACTTGGGGAAGTTAATTTCCGCAATTTGGTAAACTAATTTTGAATAGTCGTTAAGTTCTATGCGCGCGAACTTGATTCAACGTAAATCGAAATATATATATATACATTTAGTGTCGCGTCAAAACTTGATGGCAGTTTAACTTGTAACCGGAGACCGAGTGCTACACACGGAACACGATGATATTACACAGTTCAGAGAGAACTTCCTGATCAAATAGACTAAACTCTCCTGCGGTGGATGTTACATAGACGACGATACGTCACGGTTTATGTGTAATTCATGCAAATGAGATTATTACATGACGTGTCGCGTCTCCTACCTGACATCGATTACCGAATGTCCCAACTTGTCCAACTCCCGACAATGACGTGTTACACAAATGAAGATCGCACTTGCCACCGGAAAGTTTAGAATGCGAATTTTCCCCGTTTGCGAACATTCGCGCGAAAATTAAAATAGCGTATTCAAATACGCGCGAACATGTTGTATTCGCTAGTAGAAACAATTTAATTGCGATACTTTAATTATGGATTTGAAATGTAAAAAAAAAGTAAGCACGACAGAATTGACAGAAATTTTTACTGACAGAAATTGAAGAGACGCGGGAGAACGCGTGACACATCGCGCGCGAGAAATCGCGATCTTACGTAGGAGAATCGCGTTGCGCGCGATCTGATAACGAGCGCAGGATACTTCTAATTGCTTGCGTGCGCAAATCATCCTAATTAACTTTCAGTCTCTTGCGTGCGTGCGTGCGTGCGTGCGTCCGTGGTTTGGATTTTTGCACATCTATCCCGAGTATACTCTCACTTTTTAAAAACAACGCCGAATCGGTTATTGCATATTACTCCACGGAGAATCGCACTTTCAATGAGAAGCTATTGTAATTAAAAACGTTAAAGAGTTCAATAGTTGAAAATAATAATTTCTCGCTCTCTTTTCCTCTCTGTTGTTCATTTCTTCAATTTTTATTTTTATTTTGCTAATATCTTGCGCTTGAAGTGATTTTTTTCTCAGAAAATTCACTAATCCAATTTTTCTTAATCTAATTTTTTTTTCTCTCTTTCTTCTCTGGTTCTTAATTATCGATTTAACCTTCTTCGGTTAACAATGACAAACAATTACACAATGATAACGTTCAACAGATATCATAAGGACAATATGCCAAATGACAACAAAATTAATTTAATTATCCACGTGATGTTACCGCGCGAATTATACAAAGTATACGTACAAGAGTGAGAGCCCGTTCGGAAAACAGTCAGACAGTCGTATTTAATGTAATTACATTTCGGACACACATTGTGATTAATTACGTTCATTGTATGATCGCTTGTTGTACTTGGCTTTATTATTTAAACAAATGTGCGGTCGCGCACATTGAAAGTGCGTATTAATGCGAGATTGTGTTTACGGCGCTCGGATGTTTGTTCGTTCGTAATAATTATACGAGCAAACCGAGATGTCGATGAACCACACGTACTTGACACATTTGAGATGCGCGCGAAAAAATATGCAATCGCACTTCGATCAGTCGACGACTCGGTCAGCTTTCGCGACTGATTTAAACGCAGGCACGAGAAAGAACCGTTATTCTTCTACGATCGCGTCGAGTCGTTGCGTGCTAACGTATATACTTGGATAATTAAATCGCTTCGATAAACAGATAGTTCGCTCTCGATTGTTCAGAGAAGACGCAACATGATAAATATCAGACGAACTTTTTTGACACATATTGTACAATTTTAGAAACTACAGCGTTCAAATTGACACGATTGACGGACAAATGACTCAATTTATAATGAAAACGACGTTTCTTTAACTAGCTTTCTAGTGTTAATAGGACGTGATGGAGATGTAAATTCGCCATCGCCGTGACGTGTGTGAGTAAAAGTTAACGTCGGCGATGCGATGCGCCGTACGAAATACACGCGCGAATACTCTCGATGTTGCGTGACGTATATATCGAGAGTATAACGACGAAATATCGTCAATCGGGAGCGATCAATCCGCGCGATAGTCTGACCTCGTATTACGAAGTGAAAAGATATTTTCGTTTTAGAGAGGAACGAAATGTTGTCTCTCGTCGAAATTTGATGAGATCGCGCACTCGGGGAAACAACGCGCATTAATTGCATCGAACGGCGGCTGCTCCGAGAGAGCCACCTCAAGTGAAACGTGAAGCATGTCCGGGACTTGTTAGAGAAAAGGAAAATGACGCGCGTTTCTTTACTCCCCCTCCTCGCCTCTCCTCGCGCTTTTTTCACCTAATACGAGAGATACCGGCGCGCGATATCCCTCGTTTCCATAATCGATTATTGAGTTGCCCGACACGTTTGTCTACGTGTCAGTACTAATGACTCGGTTTACACCGGGTGGTTTACAGACTGGAATGCACTCTTTTACGCTCTCGAAAAAAAATTCCTTCCGAGCAAATAATTGAACAGTGTTTAAAAAAAAAAGAAAACAAAAACAAAAATCTCACCGTGACCGAAACAATTTTCCGGTCAATTTTGTTATAACTTCTTAATGGACTGTAAAAAATTCTGTAAAACGTGGTAGAGAACAATCTCCGGTACATTCCTCGGCGATAATCGGAATAGTCGTGATCGCTGAAGAAAACTGATCTCGTTTGCTCTCGCGCAACCGGAACTTCGCGTTCCAGAAACTCCGCGACTCTGTTTGCAGATAATTCTCGCAAGTTGGCGGAATCAACGATCAAAATATAATCATCGCGTTTATTTCCCGGATAAATAACGACGACGATCGACCGGTCGTTGGCGAACGAAAATTACAAGTCGGGAACTAGATCGGAGAGAAAGAGAGAGAGAGAGAGAGAGATCGCGCAACAGGCTCGTGATGACGACGCGAGCCTTCCTGTCGCGAGCAAGGGAAAGATCTAGGTCGACTCTTGACGCCTAGACGCGAACGCGCGATTAATATGCATACCTTACGGTCGTCGCCGATTTCTGCGGGTCGCGTCTTCAGAATGAAGAGGAGCGTACACGTACGTCGTCGCGGGAAAGTTTATACGACGATATTTCGAGGTGAACCCAACCCGGCGACGTGTGTCCTTGTCGTTTTTTTTTTTTTTTTGAGGGCGAGTGACCTCGATGCGCGAGCAAAGTGCATCGCGTGCGGCAACAAGACAGACATTTGTCGGCGGTTCCAAACGCCGATGATGAATAATGCACAAGAAGGTTAAGTAAGATCAAACGCGGCGCACGCCAAACTCTCCCGATAATTGCGCGACGCGCCGCTTAATTGAATCGATCGTCGCTTCGAAAGCGGCACGAATCTCGCAGCGAAACCGGTTTCTCTCGAAACGTGCGTCATTGAACACATGCAACATTCGGGGAGGGGAAGAGGGAAGGCCCTTCTCTTCTTGTTTAAGAAAACCATGAGATTGATTGCGTAAAAGACGGCGAGTGGAAAAACAAAAACTCGGGCGCGCGCGAACCGTTGTAATCGCAGAACGATGCGGAAAGTAATCGATAATCGAAAATAGCAGTCGGCGTAACAACGTCCGCGCGAAAATCGCGATTAATTGATTTCACCGCTTGCGATTGGTGTTGTTATTATGCGCGACAACGTCTTGTTGTGCAACAACTCGCGCTAGGCCAAAAAAAAAATAATAATATATGGAAATAGTCGCGCGCCACTCTTTCGTATTGTAACACATTGCGTCGGAAAAAGTGGAATCATTTTCATCTTCCACCTCTCCCCCAAACTCGAGGACAATAGGTCGCGCTCCGTTTTCTCTTACGAAATTACACGTAACACACTTCACCGGCGTTATGTGTGTGTGGTTTTTTATTTTTGTGTAATTTCTGAGAATTCTCATAACGCTATTACGTTTGAAATTCACAGAGGATGCGACGCTCTCGATTTAATTGGAATAATACGCCGTCACATGTGCTTTTATGAACTTCCAGAGCGCGATACATCTTCTCTTTTGTGTGCGTGTGTGTGCGTATGTGTGTGTATGTGTGTGTACATGCACTAGATTATTACGTTAAAATATTCAGCGCAATGAAAGCGGTGAATTTCCTTCCTCCGAGTCATATTGGTGAAATCTCTCTTTCTCATGCGAAAGAAAAATATATGCAACTCCGCAAGAGAATCTTAAAAATAGTCAAAATTCTCGCTCGCGTTATGGATTATCTATCTCTTATATACGGTTGCTTGATACATGACGTTACTTCGGGCTCGCGCGTTCGACTTTGCGGAAGTTTTTCGCGGCTCGTTCGTCTTTCGCATCCGTCGATTGTATCGGAAGGAGATAGCTTCGATGGAAAAACGAAAACTTTCTTCGCTTTGAAAAGTGCGCACCTGTTTTTCACACACGACAGAGAGAGAGAGAGAACCACGCACGTTCCGAGCACGCCACGGCAACACGCAAAGGCGAATTTTCGCCTAGAGACGGGAGAAAAACTTGTCGAGCACGAACGGATTCTTTAACACGTGCTTGCGCGCGTGTATACGTGTAAGAATTAACGAACACGTAGCAAGTTTATTCCCGCTACGTTTCCGCTACGTCGCAAACTCCGTACGTAGACTTACGGTTTCGGAAGTTGCGTTTTCCGCGTTGTCCGCGCGGACCTCGACCCGTCCGATCGTGCCACTTCGAGACGGTGAAGCAGCTCGTTGTGCGCTTTGAAAAAAGCCATTTGGCTTTTTGTAAGAAAAACTAAAAATCCGTACACGAATCGTCAATAATTTTCCGTATACTGAAAACAAATTCTCGCGGAAGAACAGGCTCGTGTAAAATTACATCGGGAAAATCGACAATTATCCACTTTTCCTCGTAAGATCAGGAAACGGTCTTGAAACATGATTGGAAATTCGAGCAATTCTAAGTACAACAACATTGGAAAGTTCTCCATTGTGCAAAAATTCGTGTCACGCCACTAATTCAAGTAATAGCGTCCACTGACACTATTACGTGACTGTTCTGGCACACACGGCGCGGCATATGTGTGATTAAAATACGGCATGCGATCGGCGGCGAAGCAGACGCGTTGCGTTCGAAAAGAACGTATCATATTTTCTATTCGTTCTCGAAAAGAAAGAAAGAGAGAGAGAGAGAGAGCGTTAGGAGAGAAAGAAACGCGATAATGATTTTAAACGACGGTAGGTTCGATTTATGAAAGCGACGATCGCACGGCTGCGGCCTGAATACAAGAAATGAAATTGTGTTGCTTTTCACTCTTCTTCTCTTCTTTCTTTCTCTCTCTTCTCTCGTCATATTCGTCGTCGAGACGAGATGATATCCCGCGGTCTTGGATAATAGAAAGTAGTGCTGTTGGAAATCAATTCGCGCGCGCCGAGAGAGAGAGAGAGAGAGAGAAAGAAGCAGGTCAGTTAGCCGGCGGTGTGTTACCAGCGGCGTTAAATTTGGGTGAACTGCATGAATTTTGAATTCATTCGAATAATATCCGAAAATCGATTCCGCCACGGTCGTCCGGTCGTTATTAGCGCTTCGACGGTGACCGTTCATTCGGAACTTCATAGAAACGAGCCTGGTAGTTCGACTACGCGCCCGACGTCCTATTTTCCCGTCATTCGTTCGATACGTTGGCGCGCGCGTTCGCAATTTTACATCGCAAAAATTGCGAACCGCAATCGAACCGCAACGTTCAATAAAACAAAGTGATATTGTGTATCAAACGTGTTTTTTTTCCTCTATCTTGCCGAGCGCGCAAATTATTCGCCGGTCGAAAAAAACTGAAAAACATTGTGTGCGTGTGTGTACGTTTATATATTTCTTCTCTCCCGTATCTTGTAAAAATATCGCGTACGATCGAAATAAAAATTCTTCACTTATGTTTGTGCTTATTCATCTCCTTTTCAAGGATGCAATCGAATTAATTGTCATCGAGAGTTTCCCTCGTTAGAGGCGAGAAAATAGCGACGCGTCATGACAGCTGTACGATTTATCTTCTCCAACTGTATCACACGCGAACACACGCACACGCACACATTGTGAGCTCAGGAAATCGGGGTCTCGTCATTATGTACCTCGAAATGTTCTACAAATCGTTCGGATATAAACGCGCTCGATTTGCTAACGCATTTTATAATGCGTTCTAACGACATCGTTTACCATATCGTTCCGTAAAAGTGTCACGCACTCTCAAAACGTTCCCGTCGGAAAGAAACGTTACGGAGAGGGTTAACGAACCCCTTCCTCTCTCTTCTTCTCCACTTTGTCATTGAGCAAGAAAGTGACGGGGAACCGGATGAACGACACGGCACATATTCCCCGCGTTGGGAATTGATCGACGCGACATACCGGTTTTTGTAATTGCCGTTCCATTCAGCGCGCGCGCAATATCTCGCATTATTACCTATCCATACCGACAATATTATCGGGATAATGTAACGTTCGCTCTCGGTTCGACTCTTGCGAATATCCATTCTCGCACAAATCGGATCATTTCCATTCGTCCCGGATGAAAGAATGGCTTGCTGATACGCGAAATCCCCGCGGGGCCAAAACCCGCCAATTACCACTATCAGACGCGCGGAACACACAACGGATTGATTCCCCGGAGGGCTGAAACAGATTTTAATTAAAAATTCTCATGAAACCTGCGTACATATACTCCGCGCGCGCGCGAGGGCGACTACTCTCCGGCGGTCGCAAGTTAAATACCTCTTAAGGGAATTTTCTCATTGTTTAATTTATTATCGCATGTTGTAATTAAATCTTTTCTTACGGATATGTGACGTCACAGTCTGATAATTATACTCGATTTCCTATGTCTTAATAAGAAAAGAAACAACATATGTCCGCTCGGTGATTAACGAGCAAAAAAAAAAAAAAAAACCATGGCAATCTGCAAAGCAAATTATATAATAATAAATTTTACAATAAATGACGAGTGCAAATTGCGAAGTACGCGTCGTGAGATTCCCCTAAAATAATTAAGAACTAATTTATTCTCGTGCGGGCGGAGAGATAATTACATAAGATCTTTTCTATCTGCTTGAACGCAATATTTGTAAGGTAACATATATATTCATATGTTTCTCAAGAGAATAAAACTAATTTCTCTTTTTTTTTCTTTTTTTTTTTTTTCATTCCACAAATTTCTACGGGACACGGGAGTTTTACGTGTAGTATTTCAAACAAAAGTTTCGGACTCTAATTTGCGTGGGAACTCATATTCACATCGTGCGCGCGCGCCGCATTCGGGCCGATCTGTTTTTCCGGCGCTCGTCGAAAACTGTTCCTTTTTGTTTTTCCTCTTCTTTTCTCTTCGGCATTTTTTTACGCGGGTCAGCGGCGGTTCATACGCTGTACGTGACATCGTCCGGTTTCGTCGCGGGCGAGCGCGCGCGAATGTGATAGCGCGGCGGAAAGCTTGCACGCGCTCTTTTATCAGGCCGGAAGGTTCAAAAAAATTTATTATTCGTTAACGAATCCGATAACCTCCGAAGCGGGAAATCCGAGAGTCCGGGATGCGTGGACGCGATGTGTGGACGACTCTCGCCCGACAATAAAGTGGACGAAAATTCAAACGCGCGTTGTTGACCCACTTGTCGTACACGCCGATCAATGAAATTCGATTCTACGATCGCGCGCGCACGCTCCGGCAGGTTCTCGTCGACGTCGATGCGCATTAAATCCCAAACAACGACGCCGGGATAAAATACGACGACCGTGTAAAACACGACGCGCACCCACAACACTCGAAAAGATTTATGAAATTCTATGCGCATCAATGCTTCAGTTTAGCAGTGAAGCAGATCAATTGATCTCATTTTAAAATGCTTGTGTGCGTTTTTTGCTTTTCGATCGCGATTCGGAAGAGAGAGATTTGTATATTCCCGATATACGTGTCTTCGCGATCCTGGTGGATTTACAACCTAAAGGATATTGGATTCTACATGCAAATATGAGATGAAAATGTAGAATAAAAAAAAAAAAAAAAAAAACTTTACACGAGGCAATTTTTTAATTTTCTCGGAAACGAAGTCTCGTGCGCGAATAGATTTTTATTCTACTTTTTCGATTTATATTTGCACATAGAGTACATCCCTTTGTACCGCCAGATAAAAAACCACCTTTGCGTGACGTCGTAATTTTCGTTACTCGCGAATTCTTTGACGTTATGTCAAGTCGAATTACGCGCAATGTTGCTCTATATGGCTAAAAAAACCTTCGGTTAAAAATCTGGCGTAAAGAGTTTTTTCATGGCAAATAGTACTATTAGATGAAATATTAATTCCAATTAAAATTTCAAGATGAGCATAGGCATGGAGGGACATACAAAGAGGCGAAAGTGATTTTCAGTCAGAGTGTATTGCATAAGGAAGAATGCGTGGCTGAAGTTCATTGTAATATTGAGGAGTATATTCTGTCGATTGGATCATCCATTATCCATTGGACATATCCAATATTACATCTATTGTATCCAAATTTTAATACTTTGCTGGAATCGGCAATTAGAAACAAAAAGAAGATCGATATATCGATATGCGATATATATCGATATGCGATATATCTCGATATGCGATATATCTCGATATGCGATATATATCGAAATGCGATATATATCAAAATGCGATATTATGATGTTTGCATAAACAAATCTTATTCCTGCTCAAAACGCTCCTTCATATCTCTGAAATCGTGCCTATGCTCATCTTAAAATTTCTCTGGGATTAATGTTCT
>QVOB01005170.1:0-12816 GCA_014839585.1 Pseudomyrmex concolor
TAAATGTGTAAAAAAAAAGTTTGAAAAAAATGCAGCATACAAATTACGTGCTATCGAATTTCGAGCGGTTAAAATTCTTTTAAAGAAAGCTCCGATAGAATATGAACATTTTCGAGACGCGCATTGTTCCGTAAAATTAATGCCAGCCTCTCCCGAGTAATACGACGAACGCGCACGTATGAGAGTAATAGCTCTGAAGAGCGGGAGCCTCTCTTTCTTCCCCGGAGCCGGAAAAAGTCTGTGCCTCTTTCTCCCCCGAAACACCACACACACCGCTCTTTATCGCGATGATCTAAAATTACCGGAAATTATGCAGAGTACGAGCTATTTGTACAATGGCGCGCCGCATTGTTTGCGCGCGCGAGGAAAAAAATCCATGTGAGTGGAAATATTATTTTTAATCGCCTATTATGCATGGCGCACGCGCCCGTCCGCGCAATATACGCGGCGCCCGCTCGAGAGGAAAATCCGCGCTTCCCCGCAAACGAGAGAAGCCAACGTAGATGGATTTTACTCGCAACGATATGTTTCGTTCAAATAAAACGTAATACGAATTACGGATGCGACTGATTGATTTAACGGCGCTCTTTAATAGTAATTAATCCGTAATTTATCGCTTTTCCTGTGCTTTCCAGTCGATTTGCCTAAATTATTCCGCGCGATCGTATATTGTAAATACTACACGGCGCGCAACACGCGGACTGAAAATAAAAGAAATATTTATTTAATGTCACTCGACGTTCGCGGTTTATGCAATCAGCAGTGATCGATATATATATATTTATATATTTGTGTAAAGCAAAGTTGTTTACATGCGAAACAATTTTCGGCTCTTTCTCTCTCTCAAACGGGGTCGCAATGTTTGTTAAGCAAAATATTTACTTGCGTATATATGTATCTATATTGATTCTTGTAGATTAAAATTCTCTCTTTTTTTTAACACAGCCTGCAATTTGTTCGGTCGCAAACGTTTGTCTCTTGAACACACTCTTGTATTCTTAGAATCCTTGTTTTGCGATCGGAAAAGCGTTTGTCGTCTAGAGTTTATCTCGCGGTATAATATCGCGTAAAATAACCACGAAAATTGCTGTTTCATTTTGTTACATCGAAACCTCCGAGTCCGGATAATTATATGTTGTTTATAGTACGCGTTAAACATTATTAAAATTTACGCAAGGGAAACATATAATAACAATGTTTCTTCATTAAACTAGTAGTGCTAAGTAATGTTTCTTTTATCGGGATAAAAGAGACGCTAAATTTTGACTCAAGTATATTTAATTTGTAAACGAAAAATTGTTTATACAAGGAAGTCGTTTTAACACTTTGCTAGAATCGGCAATTAAAAACAAAAAAAAAATCGATATGTCGATACGCGACATATATCGATGTGCGATATATATCGATTTGCGATATATATCGAAATGCGATATATATATATATATATATATATATCGATATGCGATATTATGATGTTTGCATAGAAAAATCTTATTCTTTCAAAACGCTACTTATTGTTAGTATAGTAGTACTATAACGTACTATTGCTACAAAAATATTTTGTATCGACGTTAACTTTTGAATATTCCATAAAAAATTTATTTATTTTGTTTAAGATTTAAAAAATAGCGTTTAACTTGGCAAATGAGATGCTATATACGCAACGACTTCGTATGTGAAATACTCGTACTTACGTATATGCTGACTCTCAGTATCCTATATCATTCATTGTCACTCTCAAAGCAAAGAGCGCGTGTTGTAAAAATACTTTTTGTGCTACTATTTGTCAGCAATTTTACGGAGAATGTATTATTGTTTCAACGAGAGTGAGTAAGTAAAGGACCGAGGCGCAGCTAACGGCAGCACAAGCTTGATATCATTTTATATCGCATAATCGCGCGGCACACGGCGCGCGAATCATCGGTATTCGGCCTGGACAAGTGAATACGCGCTTGATTACCCATTTGCATTTTTGATTGTGTGACTATAAATCAATTTAAAGCATAGCCGCACGTTTCGCGCGCGCGCCAACGGGGCAGCTGTCTTCCTCGTAATTTAGCTTTACGCGTTCTATCGCGTACATTTCGTCGCGATTGTCGGGGGACGTTAAATATCAATATTTAAGGCGAACGACCCGTCGGCGTACGTACATACGCTAGTCGGACTGCATATTAATGAAAACAAACCCTGAATAGGTTAATTGCGTTATTTGTATTAATCATATAAGAATGAATAGAAATTGCATTACAAGCGACATCGTGAGAATGTAACAAACGCTTCAAGAAGTGACGAGAGACAATTTATTAAATTACGCGTGCACTTACTTTTGACGAGAATGCAAATGATATAAATAAGTTTAACGGCGATATATTATTTTATGAGGCTTGTTATTTTCTTTTTTTCTCACTGCAAGATGCAGTTCAATCTTTTGATTGCAGTACCTAAACTACAAGTTGTCCGGGTGAGTAGCATAATAACATCGTGGAAAGAGAAGCAATCTCGTTGGCAGTATCAACTGCTTTTATTTGCAGCGCTTGAATGCACTTTCCCGTATATGTATATCGTAAAATGTATCTTGAACGTGCGCGTTTGGTCTTTTCCGAGACATTTTAGAATATTACACTGGGGCACAGCGGTTAGCGAAGAGTTTCGAAATGAAACGACAAGCATGTAAAAGCTACAAATTTAAGAGACGTAACTTAATTCACTGTATGTGTGTATGTGTCATGAAATATATATGTACAATAAAAATTTACTTCAAATTATTTAAACATTATATTTGTGTGTGTGTGTTTTAACTAATTATCCATAAACGCGAAATAAACTTAAGGTGTTATGAGAAGTACAGAACTTACTATGTAAGTAGATGAGAAAGCAAAACGAAGAAAGACTGCGCCTTTATGTGCGTGGAGTGGACTATTGGACTGCGGAATTGGATGAAGAGACGAATTGGAGAGAGAGAAAACTAAGGAAATAAAAAAGGATGTCGGGAGAAGGGGAAGAGCAGAAGAAGCGCGAATGTCAGGAAACGAAAAGGCGTCCGATCGAGAAAAATGAAAAATTGAAGATGCGTCGACGTGAAAGAAAATAGCAGCGAATTCGAAGAGGCGAGAATAATGTATCAAAGAACTCGTAGAGAGGTGATGTCGACGAATGAAAGTGAACCGCGAAACACAAATAGTTCCAAGCGAAAATGTAAAGGCTACACAAAAAGAAAAAGAGAGAGATAAAGAGAGAAAGAGAGACGAAGAGTAAATCAATGAAAAAAAACAAAAAACAAAAACAAAAAAAAACCAGAGGTGGAAATACACGCGACGCATTTCACATTACATGTGACTAAATTTCAGGACCTCTTGTACGCAATTTTTGCGTTACATGAATAAAACTGAGCCAGCCGGTCATATTTAACGCTAAATGCGGAACGTGAACGTGGAATACGGGATAAGTAACGCGACGAGTAGAAATACGTTCAAAAAAAACAAAAAAAAAAAAAGAAAAAAAAAGCAATGGGCAAAATCGCGGATAAAAGCGGGGCGGGATATAACACGGCGAAAGAATGGAAATCCATTCGCTTGACTGCAGATCTCTGGCAAAAAGGGGGTAAAAACGCTGAGTAATAAAGCGAACTAGCAGCCGGACAAAGCTTCGTCTATCTCGAAAAAAATCGTACGAAAATCATAATCGCGTAGAATTAAATTGTACAAAGTATTAAAAATTTTTCCCCTCCTGATTCCCTTTAAAGCAGAAACAGCGCGACAGTAAAGTGCAATACGTACGTTGCGCATCAAGCGCATATATACATGTATATATTATGTATACATATTATATAAGTGAAAGAATCAATTCAAAGAGAAGGGAAAGAAGATAGCGCGTGAGAATTAAAGCTAAAAAGGCGGCAAGCAAAAAGTTGCGAGATATCAGACAGAAAAAAAATAAAAAAATAAAAATAAAACGCGAAACGGTCGTTTTTATCTCGCGTGAGAGAATACACGAAATGCTACTTGCCGTACATCTTGATATGATCATCAAGCACAAAGCCATATCAGAGAGTCGTATGAGGAAAATTGGTTAGAGATAATTGAATGGTTTTATGAGGCCGCGCGTTACTACTACGGCGCGTAGTACCGAGATGGGGGATCGTTTTCAGCGGAAATTTCTACGGTTACTGTAACATGCACCGCCGGTGTAGAAATTTATTTGCAATGCGAGGTTTAATTATGACCAGTAACACGAACTTATGGTAAGAGAGAGCATTTGGCATTAATGAAAATCCACGCTCTTATATAGGTGAAGTTGAAAGCGAACGTTATTTTTGTTTTTTTTTCTTTTATAAATAAAACGACAACCGATGTTTTTGAAATATGTATATTAAAATTCACATCAGCACATGTCTCCGAGTCAAATAACTTGTATTAATTAACGTTTGACCGTATTCTGTTGGGAGTGTATTCACAGTCTAACATCGGAAATACGATAAGCACAGTCAATTTGATATTCCCTTTCTAGCTATTAAATATTCCCTTTCTGTGTCTCTCTAGTTGTGACTGTAAGACCACATGTGTAAAGAGAATGGATAATATTAATTAATGGTGTCAATCTAACTAATTCACGCGTATATCTCTGATATTTACATTAAATGCGATCCATTGAATAACTGTTTTCGAACATGTGCGGATGAGTGTTGTCTCGATTTTCTCACGTGTCCGCACAAATATAATTATTCGAGCGTTTTGACAACGATCGTTGTTCGAGATCGCGTGTGTGTCACGAAATGAAAAACTTTGAAATTTCGCGCATCCTCTCGCGACGACTACCAATAGACAACAACGGACAGTGCGCGCGGAGGAGTTTATGTAACACGGAGATTAAGCCGAGCAGTCAAATTAGAAATTATTGAAATCGCGGGTGAAGTTAATTTCTAATAAGCCTCCTTCCCTCTTTCTCTCGAACGATAGATGAAACGAGATCGAGAAAGAGGCGGAGATAAAACAAGAACGACCACGCTTCGCGGCACTTCGAGTTTATGGCGCACACTTCCGAATGTCGAGGCCACTTATTTAATTCGTTGCTCAAGCGCCAAAATGCTGCTTTTAAATATGTAACGAGTCCGCCAACGTTGCGTCGCAACGTACCACCAAAATGCGAATGCACCGCGCGTACGTGCTGATATACTTTCTAGAAACAACATCGGAGTAGCGTAGCGTAAACGTTCACCGCGATTTAGAGATTTATAACTCCGATGGTCCACATATGCGGCAACGTCAAAGCTGATTGATACGTGAAATCGACGTTTTTATTTTATTTCTATTCTTCGAATTATAAAATACCTCTTAAAGTAAAAAAATGATTTCTCTTTCTCTCTCTGTTTTTGACCGAGTATTTAGAAATTAAAAATTTTTTGTGTAAAACTACGAGTAAAAACTTTACAAATTGTGAATTCAGATTTTTTTTTACCTAGAAATGTAACATATAAATATTTCTTATTAATATTCACAAAAATTCTTTTAGTTTTGTGACGTAACGTAAAATATTTACCGGTTTATTACTATTTATTACTATTAAATATTTCTATTATGCGCACTGTGAGCTGTGTTATTTACCGTTATTGTGCGTGCGTTGCAACATTCGGTTTTTCAAAGCGATTAAATCTTACGATCGACAGTCGCTCACCGGAGCAAAATTTTTAGCCGGGTAGACCGCAAAGCTTTATCGTATAGTTTGAAATGCAAAGCTTTCGATATGGTGAGATTCGCGTGACACTCCGCGCGCATACGCACGTCGCACGCGCGTCGACCGCGCGTTCGAAAATATTGGACGCGCGGGAAAAGTGCAGCTCGACCTAAATACCAGGGAGAACCCGAAATTTTCGGATTAAATTTTTCGTCGGCGGATTGAGGTTCCCTGCGTTCGGTGCGCGTTCGCAATTATTAAAGATCGACGTGTGTACTTGGTAGTTTGGTTTTTTTACAGCCCGCGCATATTACGCGAGCGAAAAGAGACAGAATTTTTGTAGGACGCGTGAAAGAATAATGTCCTGAATCGCTGACTTACCGATTTTACCGAAAATCGCTCTTATATTACTCGAGAGAAAGTGTGTGTGTTCAGTGGCAATAATTAAAAAAAATTAAAGAATAAAAAGTTTTGCTTGGAATTATTTCTCGAAATATACATTTCAACTTCTTTGTGAAACGTAATTGAACAGAACAGGTATAAATATAAGCGTAACTTTGTACAAAGCTTTGTAGACAGCTCTCGAAAGTTTAATTGAGAAATTCTCGTTTCGTGTGTCACAAAATTTCGGAATATGATATTTGAAATACAGGTATTGTTATTAAGGAGAGAATAAAAATAATGATATTTTGAAGAGAGAGAATAAAAATTTTACCGATCTCAAAATAACAAAAAATTGATATCTCAGAATATTACAAAATATTTTAAAAATCAAATGTTGACAATATTCCGACGCTGCTCTTCAAGAGACAAGTTAAAATCAAAGTAGCGTGGCAACATTTTCCAGAAAGAATCGCAGTCTCTTTAATTATGTACGACTGTAAACTGTTTGGTTAGTTGGCGCGTCACATCCGTGATTAGAGAAATCACACAAGTTCGCGCCGAGAGTTTTCGAGGGGTTGCGTGGCGCGCGATATATTTACATATGTACACACGACCGGTACATAACGCCGAGTCTCGGAAAGACGGCTCGAAAGAGAAACGGATCTCCAAGGTACGGGCCCAAAAAGAATCCCCGAGGCAATGCCTAACGAGCTTCCTGCCAGCGCCGGGACGTCGATTCTATGGCGGCATTCAGACGCACGTTCCCGATGAGGAACGACATTGACAATCGGCAGCTCCCGTAGCCATTGTCTCATGATGCGCTTCCGTCGCGCGCGGTTTTTTTTTTTTTTTTTTTTTTAAAAGTGTCGCTCGCCTCTTTATACCCGCAGAATTTTCCGTCTTCCTTCGGGAGTAGCTTCGCATGAGTGGTTAATCAGATCGGTATAGGAACATTTCGAAGAACTGGTAAATCGGCGTAGAGGAGCAAACAATACACTTCACGAAATTCCACACGTTTTACCGCGTCCGAAATATGCGGAGAATTTTCTTCTGCAGAAACTAGAATTTTCTCTCCAATTCTCTGCGAATTAAAAAAGTTTCTTTCACGATTATCAAGTTCTTAATGTCATTACGACATGCGGATTATTTCTGATTTTCTTCGCAGAGATTTTACGTTTCTTTTTATCTTCTCCAACGGGTTAAGCATTCTTAATCGCTTTCACGACTCGACATTTCGCCGTTCTAATTTCCCCGTGTCGTCGTCGCGTCCAAGTCGTCGGCCGGCCAGCCGGTGAGAGTCGGCGACGAAGTACAACCCCCGGTCTGGTTCAGCGATGTCCCAGCTGGTCTCCGGCAATGCCGTTGTCTTTCGCTTATCCAACTTTCGGAGTGCGACACGCCGAGCCTAGGCCATGCGACCGCATTTGCATTCGAACCGCATTTGCGCGACTCGCAAATAAGAACGACGTCGCAACTTTAACGTGTTAGCGCTCGCGTCGCGATGTGCGGTTGCATATGTGCGCGACACCGGAGACGGCGAAATCTCGGGACAAGAGAAATAGCGCGATTCCGCAGAGGGGTTCCTGATGAGGTGGCAGGAAACGCCGATTCCTCTCGGATAAATCCTACTGATCGCAGCGGCACGAGAAACGAGGGATAGAGAAAGAGACACGTTGAAGGAACATCCTGATGACGGGAAGATTGCGAGTGTCTCTCGGATGGATTTTTCATTCATGATTTTTCATCCGTAGACGGGTCTAGAATCCGCGGGGGCGAAATTTCGGAGGAACTCACGCATCTAATCTGCATTAATGCGCTCCCTTGTGCGCGTTGCAGGAGAGAAAATCGCGCGCACGGGGCGAGCGCCTTGATTTCGCTCGAACAAAACGTTATATTACACGATTAAATCCACGGGTTCTTTTGTATAAGTTACAAAAGTATTCCGTGAATACGAATTCTTGAAAGAGATTATAATAATAATAATCTTTTCTCTTTCTCTCTCTCTCTCTTTCTTTCGAAATATAATTCTATAGAACTGATGCGATTTTGCAATGAGCCGTTTGTTTGAATACATTTCAATGTTTTGTTGTGATCTCGCGGAAAGGAAGACGAACGCGATGAACATTCTGAAACGGAACTACAGTCCGATTAAGACTCGCAGAGCAGCTTAATTTCCCCAGTTACTGATAATTAGGAAAATTAAAGTGATTAATTAAGGTATCATTATTAAAAGCGTCGTCGATGGACAGATCCTTCTTTATGAACTCTTTGCCGGTCGTTCCGCCGTATCTACTTCATTATCGTCGGCGAGGATCGCTTAACGAGAGACGGCAGTCCGTGTTATCATTCCCCTCCCTTTGAATTTATCGATCCAATCCCATCTTCTTCTGGTCCTCCCAACCGGTCCCTTTGACACAAGCTCAGTTCGACAGATTAAATCTTTCCTCGCTTATTCGAACTCTTCCGAAAGTTCTTAAAATCACCTTATAATAGCCACGGCGAAGAAGAGAGTGAGCGCGCCGTGAGAGATCATTAATCAAATCCGATAATGAGACAATATCCGCGACATTCGAATAGAGTTGGCTACGAGATGGTAGAATCGCGCGACACTGTACTTGCGCGCTGTCTCGAAAAGATATATTGCTAGTAAGACCTTATTCGACGACCGATTCGACTTTTCGCCGTTCGAGTGTCTCAGAAGATTTAAGTGATCTTTCCCGCAACTAACGACATCTTCGAAGTCTCGCGTATCTTGTCCATCCGAAATATCTTTCGAATCTTGAAGTAATAAAAAATATTTATGCGAGATATTCAAAGTATCTTTCTCGCGAAATGATATGTATTATATAGATCTGAACCGCGGGAAAAGTACCGCGCGCCGAGAGAAGAATACCTAGAAATCCAGTAGCCCGTTCGGAGAAAGAAATCTTCGCTAACGAACATCTTGTCGTTCGCAAAGACGCGCGCGCGCGACGGTGATTTCTGGCTATGAGAGCTCTCGCGAAAAATTTGCGCTCGAGGATGAATAGGAACGATAGAAAGTCGCGCTTTTCCCCTTCCGCGAAATATATTCCGGCGGATTTCCGCGCAGCTTAATAAGAAATTTTCGTTGCGCGGCAAAGTGACGAGTTTTATCGCGCGGTTTAGTAATGAAGGCGATAGTCCTCCTGCTGCATCGATAGTCTCGAGCAAAATTAGCTGTTATCGCCGGAAATACTCTAGTTCTGCGATAGTCTACCAGGAGATGCAAATTGCTTCGTTGTGAGAACAATAGAGTCATTTTATCAGTAAAAAAAAAAAAAATTAATGAAGAAGAGAAGATACTTGACATCGAGAAGATAATTGAACAATCTCGGTTTACGTAGATATTGCATGTATGTAATTTATGTATGTGTGTATATGTTCCGATAAATTAAATTATTATTTAGTTTCTTAGAATTTCGCATTTAATTATATTCCCTTTTCTATAAAAGCAAATTACGCGATCTCCTGTTTCTTTAAAATATTACAATAATCTGATTTTCGAATTACATCGCTTTTATCCGCCTTCTGTGAAGGTAGAACAAAAATCCGCATCCGTTATTTAGTTTCAGAGAGAGAGAGAGAGAGAGAGAGAGAGAGAGAGAGAGAGAAGGGAAAACAGAAACAAATGTGGAAACGCGCGGAAACCGAATGATACTATTCTGTGTGTTGTTGATGACAGATGCGCGTTGCTGCCATTTGCCGGCATTACAAAACATCATACGCTATCGAAATCCGCTTCGTCGAACTGTCGCGCGATGCGAACTCCTTTCTTTTGCAAATGCGAAAAACAAAAGAGAAACACCCACCGGGGTGAAACATAATACCGCGTGAAAATCTACGCAGTCCAACAGCAGTCGAGTAGAAATGAAAAATATTTCGATTGTGTTGTTGTTTTTTCTTTTTGCGGATATACAGATCCAAAATTTCGTTTCGCACCAGCCGGAAACGTATAACCGCGAACGTCAGCGATTAATGCGATATACATAATTTATATACAAGAGCCGATTAATTAAAATACTTCACAATTTCATAAATTATACGCGCGCCTTTATTTTATTATTGATTATGAATGTCAAGCATATTTTATATATGCAAACATTTGCGCTTCGTTTTCAATTAATTATTATTGTTACTATTATTATTAAATAACATCATAAAGTTATTCTACGCGCGCGATCGCCTTTTTTTGTAGAAAAGAGAAGAGATGAAACGAACATTATTATTTATTATTTTCGAATATTTATTATTTTCCCGGAAAAGTTTCTCTTCTCAGCCGCACGTGTTACGAGATTCGAGGTGTTCGAGCAAATTTCGGGTCTTTCTGAGTGTAATTACATCGTTTGAACCCCCAACGACTATTTTGGTCCTTTTGGAAGATCCCTAGCTTCGATCCCGTCCGTTCTCCAATTGAACTCGCTCTCTCACCCTCGAGGATTGCACACGTTTGCTTTCAAGCGCCATAACGATACTTCGTTCCGGATCTCTAGTCTGTGTGTCTGAAGCGCGTGTGTGCAACGTGTCTCGGAACCGCGACACTCCAAAGCCATTAGCGTTATGCTCTACGTGCGGCGCGCCGCTCTTGCAACTGCATAGACATCTCTCCGCGGGATCCTCTCGCGGTTATTTTTTACGGCGGATAAGAGATTTGTGAAGAGACACGCGCCCGCGTCAAAAATAGAAAGGGAAGAACGGACACGCCGGGAGGCATACGATGTGTTTTGAGATTGATTCAGATTGTACGCGGTTTATGTTGAAATTGTTAGATTTTATTCGATACACTTCTTGAGCGATTTCTTCGTGCGTTTCTAATTAATCTTCAGTTACTTCTCTGGTAAGAGATGCAAACCGTCAGAGAACCGAGGGAGAGAAAACGAGGGAATGTACAAAACCGAGGATTACGTATGTAACTCGTTACAGTTGCGACTTTATTCTCGTACATCGAGATTTTTTTCTAACCGCGGGTCTTCCTTTAAATTTGCCGGGAACCAGCTGGGGTAAATTCTAGCTTGTAAAAGCGAAAAATACTTGCCCCTATGTAAGCTCGCGTAATAGATCCTAATTAAATCGTCATTACGTGCGGGAATTAAAAAAATTTGCAGAAACTCTTCGTTGCTGCGCGGAGAAAATTGCGATTTTCTCGGACTTAAATCTTTAATTCAACTGCGCGCTATTGACCGTTATATTCGCGGAATTATGCGATAATTCGTGCGAAAGATAGAGAACAACTCGCGTGATCGTCGGAAGAGGATCCGGAACGCGGATGACGAGTTACGTGTGCGCGCATGTATAAGTGCGGCGAGAAGCTCGCGATTTTAACCGCTGAAAGCTCCGATTTCTACCCGTCTCATTACAATGCTTGTTTTATAATCCGAGAAAAAGGGGAAAATTCCTCTTGCGTCATGTGTACTTCCGCGCGATCCTAATTAAATTCTTACCTGATGTTTCAGAGTAGCTTTTACTTGATGGAGACGTATGTGTGCTTCCATATTCACACGTGTACTAGTTAGTCTAATTTTACTCTCCCAATATATAGGAATTTTACTCACTATTACAATGCAGTATCGTGTATCAGAGTGTATTAAAATTCGTGTATTAAATCATCGTGTATTAAAATTCAAGCGTGAGATAAATCAAGACGCGGATATCCAACGAATGAAATTAATAACACCGCGAGGAAAAAAATTTATATTTTAAAACAATATTCAAACATTCACGTTGATAAATATGTAAAACGTCGGAAACTGATAAATATCTTTGTCAGAAACGAAATAACTTGCAAGATAAAACGACGCCACTCACGAAAGATGAGATACTTAATATATCCGCAAGTGTATGCTTCCCCGGTTTCTCCACTCTCGGACCCTTTGCCGCAACCTCTAATCTGAGTTGCAGACCGGGAGGGGAATAGAAAGCCGTGAGTGGTTCGATGACTTCGATGGCCTCGTTAGAGCGGTGAATTGACTTCCTCGAACTAGCTGTCGAACTTTCGACGAGATACAGACTTTTGGGCCAATTCTCTCGGTTAGGTGCGGTCGCTGGGTCCGCGAAATGACGCAGTTTATCCTGCCCGTGGACGCGTTACCGGATCCCGGAAGACGAGCAACCGAGGGAAACGCGAGCGCTCGAAAAGCGCTCCGAAAATCGACGCGCCTGCGTGCGACAAATCATTCCGTGATATGAATCGAACGGATACGCGATCGGATTTCGAGATCGACGCGGATCACACGTGCGTTCTCGGAATACATCACGATTTATAGTCATATTTTGTAAATTTCTAAAAACTCCTTTAAACTTAAAAAAAATTTCAAAATAGTAATAATAACATATCAATACAGTGACTTTCTGATAAGAGATTCGGATCTGAGAACATTAAACTGAGACCGCGATTGGTTGTCTCAGATTAATCCTCATGACAGAACGTCGCTTTACGGTCAGGTTATGTAAGATTTCTATCACGAAACAGGAAGTCTCAGTCGTAGACGGAATTTAACGGGATACGAGGAAAAAGAGGACGAGGAAACGAACGAGTCGGACGACGACCGGGCAACGTCCGTGTATTCTTCGAGAGAAAGCCTCTTCCGGAGTTTATTATTATTTGTTCGACGAGCAGCGCCGTATGTGGACCGCGTCCCCGAGGTGCAAGTCCCCTTTGATATCAGATAATCCTAAGAGAGCTTAGAAGAGCAAAATAGCCCGCTCGTACACTTATATACTCGGGAGACGCACACAGATGAACAC
>QVOB01005178.1:0-11526 GCA_014839585.1 Pseudomyrmex concolor
ACTTTTGTGTTTTACTGATTGTATATTTAATTTTATAAATAGATTCATTGATAAGGACTTCAAATATAGTCAAAACGTTTGAATCACAACTAAGTACATTTATTTATTGCACAACATCCTGCACTGACTCTATATAGCCGTTAAATTTTAGTATTGATTTTAGTATAAATGTTTTAGTATAAAAGTTTTTTGTACATTATAGATATTATATTATTAGACATATAACAAGAAAGGATGAATGAAATTAAGTTGAGAAGAAAGTGCATGAAATAAACGCTAATCGAGAGAACCAGCCGGATATGACGTAAAGAAACTAATGAGAATAGTCCAAAAAAATATTTAAAGTTTTGCAACAGGACGTCCAATAAAATAGTTTGTAAACCGATAAATATCAATTGCTATTTGATTATGTTGTTTATTTTTTCTCTCTTGTTCGGCTGTTGTATGCTCGCTATTGATTAGAAAAATCTTGTAAGTAAAGTTTAAGACTTGTACGTAGATCGCATGTAAAGTAGATGATGATGGTATAAAATAATATATAAGTATATTATATGTATACTGAATTTTTTTAAGTGTTCGTTTATTTGTAATACATTTGTTTATTTGTAATATATTGTTAAATCGTAGACGTAAAATAAAAAGTGGAAAAATTATCAGATGCTATAAAGCGAGAAGAAAGTCTTGATCTATACGAATCTTTGCAAATAGATATTCTCATATTTTCCGAAAGTTATGGAAGGAATATTGTTATTGTAAAGATATGTAAATTTATTTATCACTAATAAAAATGAACGTTTAAGAAAAAATCAAAATTTTATATTTCTACCTAGTGATAGAAATCATTAACGTGTGACGATATGTGTGTGTATGTGTGCGCGCGCGCGTGCGTGCGTGCGTATGGTGTATGTGTAACTTAAAACATCTAAAAAAGATATTTTTTTTATTGTATATTTTAATAAGAAAAATGATCAAAATACAGAGGTGAGCAAAAGTCAGTTGACGCACGTTTTAAACTGATAAATTTAAGTTTAATAAGTCGAAGCGTTTTATATTTTAGTGTAAACAATTTGAATCTCGCTATTTTGATTGATCGTTTTTCAAATTTGTATGCAATCGGTACGTCTGCGATAGCGTGTCACCTGACTGTATACAGTAGTGCCTCACAGTTTTTCTGCGCTTTGGTTCTACGCGCGGCAAAACATTGAGGCAGGTACTATTCCGAGAAATGCTGTTATTACTGATCACGCGTTATAGATGACGCGGCCGCTTGCTTCGTCAGTTCTAAGAATTAAGGGAAGGTGACTCTCGGCTCGCTGCTTCGAGGCACTTCTAGGAATTGGTGAGGATAACTCGCGGCAAATACTCGAGGCACTACTGTTTATGTTTCAGGAACTTTCGTTTACGTGAATTTTTTTGCATGAAGGTTTTAAGTAATGAATAAAGATGTGATAAAATCTTGTTTTGCGTATAGTAAAATATTGAATCATATTTTTCGGCGAATGTCTTCTAAAAATGAGACAGTTTTTTACACTTATTATTATTTTTGCAATTTGTATTTGGTTTTTTTTTTCAAAAAGCGGGTGAGAGGAAAAAAAGATAATTTGATTTGCAAATAATATATTTATAGTGATTTATTAAATCCTTTAAAATACTTGAAATAGCGTGCGGTTTTGTTAATGGCGTAACAGTGATATAGTCGTTTAAGGTACGTAATACGAGATTCGAAAAGAGTAAAGCGAGCGAAGATTGCGCGAATAATTCGCTTGCCAGTCGTCCGATAAATTTGGAACGATCGAGAAAGATTTCTTTTGTAGATGTATCGATCTGACGCAGTGAGATACAGATTATATTAGGTTTCGCTGAGCGACTGAATGACTGGAACGTGCGCGATCCTTCAGACTCTTTTCCTTTCTCAATCACTCGATGATCGCGCAGTCGCGACGCATGCGGAGTGCACGATCTGTTGAGAAATTGCGCTTGTTTCTCTTAAGATTAGTTTTAAATAGAATATAATGTTATCTATAAGTTATATGTTAAACGAGAGTAAAATTGAGAAAAAGATCCACATATTTACGAGACGGAATTCATTACGATCTAGTCGATCTTAACCGTAAAAGCCGGCCAATGCGCGCGGCGTCGAAAAACTCGGAAAAAAAGAGAAGAGCCAAGAAGCGAGAAACCGCCATCGCCTCTGATATATCAAAGCGATAGGATCAAAAATGCGTGCAAAATGAATAATTTATTTCAACTAGGTTAACATTTCTTGCTCTTAACGTGTGTTTCTTGTGTCGCGACGAGTATATTCTCACACCGACTTGTTTGTCAAAGTAATACACAGGGGCACTTCTCGCTTTCCAGCAACTTCCGTCTGCCAAGATGAAATTCACTGTATTAGCCGACCGCTGATGATTTATCTGTCGTTTTAACAAAGTTATGGCACGCTGCCAGAAACGCTTATCGTTGTTCTGTGCGGCAAACTCTCGCCCGATTTGTCACCGATTATTCTGTAATTATCTCTCAGTTATCAGCAACTCGTTAAGCGCGTACTAGAAAATGCTGATTTAATATTTTAAAAGTAATTTTCATTTGTACGCGACGGAATTTTTTCACACTTTCTTATTGTTGCTTTATCTATAAAGATCTCATAATTTTTCAAAATTATAGTTTAAAATTTTCATAATATTATCTATACATATATCAGCGAACGGCTAGTGGTCTTAATATATTTCAAGATCTTATGATATCTCGTCACACATGCTTGAATTGAAAGTTTTCCAATATCAAAAGAGAAGCTCAATTCATGTATGATTCGTTTAGCATACATCAAAAATGCAAATTCATACTGTACGTACGTATTAGAATTATTTGCGGATATAATATATAGCTCGATGCACAGTTGTTTTTTCAATCTATTCGTAATACGCTTAACATTCGCGTTCCAGCGTTAAAATTGGATTCAAAATTTGAGAAGACAAATGAGCAGAGAACTAATGAAACGCGGAGTGTTCGCAAAGATAAAACTCTCATCTTGTTTGTCAAATGCAATCGTACGCGAACACAATTCGAATTGCAAACACGAGAGAAAGAATATTGTGTGTAAGTGAGATTGCACTTCATTTTTGCTCGTATCGATTTCTGGTTTATCTAACAAGAAGATGAGAATAAACGTGATCTTAAAACAGTGGAGATTGCAAATCCTCTTCTTCGTCCTCTTCATCCTCGTCGATTCCCGGCTCGCCGAGAGCATGAACAAATTCTGCAATTAAAGAAGTTACTAATGACACATGGAATAATACAATTATATATATATTTCTGTGTCAGATTTTTTATTAATCAAACAAAGAATTTATCTATTTCATAAGAGAGATTTTTTTTCAAGAGTCATTGTTTTCTTTTTCTATTTTAAATATGAAGTTTCCACCTATCATTGTAAAGATAATTTATTCTCGAGAATTGAAATCTTTTCTTGAGTGCTTATATTGCATTTTCTCGAATTTTACAAAATCATATTGCAGATAATATGAAACATAAGAAATCTTACCATAAAAGTCAATTCGCCCATCTCCGTCTACGTCCACTTCTCTAATCATTTCCTCGACTAAAAACAAAATATAACAAAAAGTAATTTATTTTATAGTTATATCTTCAGTTATTTAATCAATATTGTGATCAAATTTTTGACATGTAGTAAAATATACACACACACAAACTTAATTACTTAAAAGGAGAATAGGAAATAGTCATTTTTGGCCCCGCCTAGAAATGAAAAATTCATGCAAAACCGTTAAGAGGATGCTGAACCGTCCTGTTTTATCATCCTACTATGAATTATAGTTTTTAGATTTTTGTCATACTTACTGCACAAATTAGAAAACGGTTCTCCAAATTAAAAGAAAATAAACTAATCAATGAAATAAATTCGGTCATAAAGAGCCGTTTGCAGGATGTTGTGCAGAAAATGTGCTTATATATATATATATATATGTACACATATATATACGTGTAAAATATATCCTCATATATCTGCCTAACTAATTTTAAAATAGTGCGAAAAAAACTCCTCACACAGGAGTCGAACCTGGAATCTCGGGCCGTCTCTTTGCTGGCCGTCGTCTTCCTTGTTAGGCCATTGAGGCACTTGGAATTTGTCTCGCAATATTTCATACATCTCTCGAAGAACGCTTGCTTCAACCCGTGTAAATTTAAACAATTAGTAATAAAGAAGAATAAGAATCTTCTCTGAAGTCTTTAAACTAATCAATGAAATAAATTCGGTCATAAAGAGCCGTTTGCAGGATGTTGGAAAGCCGGAGATTCCAGGTTCGACTCCTGGCTGAGGAGTTTTTTTTCGCAATATTTTAAAATTAGTTAGGAAGGTATACGGGGTCCTTCATATACATGTGATGCAAATCTAGCATATATATACATATATATATAAGCACATTTTCTGCATGACATCCTGCAAACGGCTATATTCTTATTCTTCTTTATTACTAATTGTTTAAAAGAAAATAGTCTAAAGACTCACTGCAAGTAATAAGTGTTTCTGAAACAAAAAAATTTTAGGTTTAAAGTTTAGGTTAGGTTAAGTTAGCTTGGTCAATTTTCTTGATGACAAATTTTTTTGTTTCAGAAACATTTATTTTCTGCAGTGAGTTTTTAGATTATTTTCTTTTAATTTGGAGAAGAGTTTTCTAATTTGTGCAGTAAGTACGACAAAAATCCAAAACTTTTATTCATAGTAAGCTGATAAAACAGGACGATTCAGGATTCTCTTAAGAATATCACTCAAGGAACAAAACATCTTATTATCATTTTGCTGCAAAACAATGGAAAAGTTGCCAAAATTGGACGAAAACATGTTATTATATTTTTTTTATATCATTGCTGATCATGCTTGACCAACCAGAAAAATTAATACAACAAGAATTATACATATTTTAATTCACTGAACACATGCGTGAAATAGATTAAGTAAATATACAGAATAGGGGAGCCATCTCCGATCGGCTTCTTATTCTTATATATTATAAATATGATCTTCCTGAGTACGTTTCTGAAAGTTTTAGTTGTCGCTCATTGTTTGTAAAGAAATTATAAACAAAAACAGTTTCCTGAATAAATCATCGTTCTTCGACACCGTGTACATTTCATAAGGAAATAAGTAATGTTTATGTTGCCAACAATATGTGTTATATACATATTGTTATACGAGTATATGTAGCATATCCCGAAACTTTCTGTTTTGTTTTGATTTTTTGTTCATATTCGCATTTTTGCTCAAACAGTGTATAATAGAGTTCTGTCGTGGATGGTTGGATTTTGGAAAGTTTCATCATGCGTAGATACCTTATCCTATACATATAGGCGACGAAGGCTACTTTTTCATTCTTTTTGTTCGTTTCTTTGTTTGTGTTTGTAAGCGTGTAGACAGGAGGGGCTGCGCCCCCCGCAGAGGAAAGGGCTCCGCCCCTCTTCCTGCTCCCCTCTCAAGGAAAAATAGGAAACGACTTCCGATTACATGTCGCTTCATGTCGATAATATGAACGTGGTTTTTAGCAACATGTAATCGGAAGTCGTTTCCTATTTTTCCTCAAGGGGGAGCAGGGGGGGCAAAGCCCCTCTCCCTGCGGGAGGGCGTAGTCCCCCCCTGTTTACACGCTTACAAACAAAATATACATAATGTCAGACAAAAAATTTATTTATAAAACTTGTTTTGTTTATAAATTTTTTATAAACAATGAGCGACGGCTAAAACTTTTAGAAACGTACTCAGGAAGATCACATTTACAATTTAAAGGGAAATCAGATGGTATCTACCTTATCGACATTTGTAACATTTACATTTGGCAACAACGCACAGTTGCTACAAAGCAGCTTGTTTTGTGATGCCACGTGCGCAGTTGCCACGTTTCCTTTGTACCTCTAACAATAAGAATCGCCGGTTTTGGTGTTTCAACAATTATTTTCATCTTTATCTGCAAGGAAAAGTCCTACTATCTTTTGCACAATCACTCCTGAGTTCTTAATCTACAAGTAAAAATTTTTTCACATAACTGTGTCATTTTTATCTTACTTTATTTTTCTGTTAAAATATGAGTCCCATAAGAATTCATGTTAAAAGTCTGAAATTACCGAGTTTTCAACAACGATTTTCTTTGAATTTTTTATAGAAACAAATATTGAAACAATTTTATTTTATGACCAAGAACAAGATTCTCGAGTTTCAAACATTTTTGTCAGTTTTGAAAAACGTCCCCAACCTCCTTAAACTCACGACCGTAATTTAAATAACATATTCTTGAGATGATTTTGAGATGAAACTTGTAATCAAGAGACACGGTAGAGTCTCGGACACCAAGTACATAAAAGTATCCGCTGAATGAGTGTCACTGTCAAGACGCTGCCGTGTATCTTATCTCGAGTTTTTACTTGGCGAATCTTTGACATAAAATATTTCGTAAAGGAAACCATTAATGAAAAAAATAACCTTATTTGTCTTAACAAATATCATTACAAGTTTTTGATTGCGAGAAGTGCGAATCAAATTGGTTCAGTCAATCCAGAGATCTAAAATATTACATCTCAAAATGCAAGAATCTGTCACGAAGATTCTTAAGAAATCAGTCAAGAATAATCAGTCTCACTCACAGCCGCGCTTGTGCTTGCACATGCGTTCAAGTCAGACATATTCAACGCGTTCATATATGTGCACTTGCATACTGTGAGTAAATAATTTTTTTTTATACATATGTTTTTCCTGAATGCTAAAAACACTCGTATATTTAATATAAAAATATTTTTAAATAATTAATTTTATGTTATTGTTTATTGCAGCTATTTTTTTGCTTTTTTTGGTAGCAATACAAGTAAAATTATTAGTGCAATTTTTCATTATGGAAACAATTTAAATACTGGATGTTATACAAATATAATGCGTACTAAAAACATACTGGATAATACATAATACAAAGATACAAAAGTGCAATTGATCTAAAAATGCTAAAATTGCATATACAGTAGTGCCTCGCGTATTTGCCGCATGTTTCTCTTACAACTTTTTTGACGTGCTGTCAATGATATAGTATGTATAAGACGTAATAGTATAAGACGCGCTAGCTTAAATATCATAAAAACATTGTCACATACGGGCCGTTACTGATCGCGCGAAATATGAGCCACTTAATTATTTTTAAAGGCTTATACTTAGAAAAACATTATAACTTCGATAATATGATATATTAGACACAGGTCCAGGATGAAGGTAGAAGTAAAAAGCAACACAAGACAATGTAATTAAGTAAACGTTTCGATCTCTTTAATGTAGATCATCTTCAGCATTGTACAAAATGAAAGAAACATAAGTAAATTTCATAATTGTAATGAAAATAATTAATTCGCAGAAAAAATAAAATATGTCTTTATATATTGAAACTAATGTGTACGCACCTAAGCAGACCGATCAATACATGAGCCGATAACAAGTGCACAGGCAAGCAACAAACAATCAAAGGCCAGAGACATAGACATACCAAACAAACAAAGTTTGATGTCTATGTATCAATGTCTAAACCAAAATTTCGGATAAATAATATTGTATTACTAAAAGTGATAAATATATAAAAATTTTTGTCAAAGAAAAGTCAAAAGAAAAAAGTCAATACTTATGAATAAGAAGTCAATGTTAAATTAATTGTCAAGTGGTAAAAATAGATTTGTCATTAAAAAATTTTTTTCATTATGTTAGTTGTTATAATTTATAAATATAAAAGGAATAAATAAAGTGAAGATAAAATTCAAGACACTTACTTTTAATTTATAGATTAAAAATCATACTGGAAGTCGTAACGCTCGCCCAAACACAAGACACAGATCACGAAGGATGATCTACATTAAAGAGATCGAAACGTTCACTTAATTACACTGTCTTATGTTGCTTTTTACTTCCACTTTCATCCTGGACCTGTGGCTCTTTGCGTTTTTCATAATTTGTTTCCGTCGAGCCTTCATTATTATTATTACTTATGATATATTAGAAGTTTTCATTATTACTTATGATATATTAGAAGTCTCAAAATCATTTTAGGAATGCATTATTTAAATTATGGTCGTGAGTTTAAAGACATTCTGTGTATACAGGGTGTCATTTTAACTGACACCTTGTAAAACTATTCAAAATATCTTTTGAACAGTGCATTTTAGAGAAAAATGTTTCAGAAAAAAGTTGGATGATTTGGAGGAGGACATAAAATGGTTTGACCTTGAAGAGTTGTTTGAAGGTCACTATCACTTTTTTAAATACAATTCCACATATTTTATTGCATATTGTATAGTTTACTTCGAGATCTTTCCAAAACACTATAATTAAGTCGTTTTCTAATTAATACTTGTCGAGTGATAAGGAAAACTACCGCCAGCATTCCCCAAGGTGTACACGAGAAAATTATCTGACTGAACTTCCGAAAAGCGCTTACCTCCGATTTGATTGATTTTTGGCACAAATATATAGTTTATCTAGAAAATAAGATTTCCAAATGGATTTTTACCGCAACCTCCTCTCTTCGCCCCCCAGCTCCTCTGAAAGATGAACACCTACGTGAAGTTGGCCCCCCAACAATAAAAAAAAAAAAATTTTTTTATGTCAATTGTTTGCACATTGTTTGCACATTTTGGCACACCCCGATTAATTAATTTAGTTATTTTTGCTATGCTTTTGCAATGGGATTAATTCATGTCACGAGTACTGGGACAATGCTGAGAAAGATATTCCCAATATGCCCGCATTATTTCCACATAGAATTTATTGCTACGAAAAGGAATGAAGAGGTCATTATGATCCATTACGGTTTAATGCTGGCATTTTAGGATCTATCTTGACATGCTTTCTTAAAATTTAATTTAAAACAATTATTGTCACGCATAAAAAATGATTTTATTGTTAAACATTTTATACAAAGCATTGATCATTATAAGTACTAGTAAAAAAAATCACTTCTTTAATAGCGCTTTAATTAAAAAATTATAAAATAATAAAAAAGTAACAAAGTGTTAATTTAGAAAGGAAAGGAATAAAGAACTCATTGGATGGATAAAAGTGAACTGCGTGGAAATCCGATTATGTATAAAGCTAATATTATAATCAGTCAGTACTGAGCAATATGAAACGCTAGATAAAGCATAACAATCATAGCGTGCTTTATATAAATTACAATTTTATCAATCGTATGGCAATTGTCTGGTAAACTGTGCACGACTTTTGGTAGCTTAAATTGGTTAAAACGAATCGCTGAATTTGATCGTATACTAGTGCGAAATTATCAAACTGTCGATAGAAGTAAAACTTTATAAACACATTTCATATTTAATCTATCCACTACATGGCGTGTTTTGATTTAGAAACTATTATATTTATCTGTCCTTTTTATCGATAAAATTCTTATTCCAGTTTTAATTTAGTAATTTTTCTAATATAACAGATCAATCTAATAAATAGCAATTAAATCTGTAATTTACTTTACAATCACGTTAATTATTATTACTTATTTTTTTTACTTCTCTATTTTATGAAGAAGCATAATTATCTAATTATAAGCGTTATAATAGTACAAAAATTGAATTGCGTCTCTCTATAACAACTTAGTTATTTTTGCAAATATTTACTTAAGTATACTTTTTTACATTGTCTTATTGCGTTAAAAAATCGAAGTTAAAACTCTTGAAAAAGTTATATCCAAAAAAAGCTTTGTCTAAAAAAAAAAAAAAAATGCGAGCGCTGTTTTTATTTGTAATGTTTTTCCGCTTGATATTGTCTCTCTATTTTCACTCGTTATTAATATTATTTCTGTGTATTCGCAGATACCATGTGTAAAAATCGATGCGATATTGCAAATTTAAAACGATGTTATGTCAATTGTTACATCGTGATTAATATCATCTGAGGAAGAGAGATAACATGACACAATTTGCAACTAGTTATGAACTGTTAATGAGTAGGTACACGAGTGCAATTATATTTCACGCAGGAACTACAATTCAATCTGCGCAGTAATGATATAGTATTATAAAACATAAATTCTTGTAGTATTCAAAACTCATTTAAGTAAAAGAAATGTATCTTTCAAAACTAAAATTTATTTTTACACCTTAATAATGTTTTTGTGCGCATAGAAAGTATTGAAACTGCATATTACACATCAAATCTATTTAAATTTATCGAGATTAATTGTGAAGTTTTGTAATAATTTTTTGTTTTGACAAAATATCAATATTATTAATTTAAAAACTAATATTAAAGTCTAACAAATGGATGAAAGTTGTTATAATTTGTATCAATTAAAAATTCCGTTTTTGAGATAATTTACGATATCGACGGATTTGTTTTATGCAACAGAACGTTAATAAACTTACATAAACTCATTGGCAATCCTGCTTATTAATATTTGTCAAACACTTGGCGCAAATACGAATAAAAAGTTGAGTTTTTTTCTTTCAACCAAGATTTCGGAAAAATAATAAATGTGAATTGGGAGTAAAGCTATCTAGATTTACGTGAATAGACATGCGACTCTTCCCTGAGAGAGTCGAGGTTTTCCGATTTGGTAGAATAATAAAAACGGAAGAATAATAATAAACCTAAGTGTATAAATAATATTGTAGAGCAAGAAAAACAATAACTCGCGAGATAGAACAGAAAAAATACCATATTTTCTGACAAATTCTTGAAATGATCTGTGTGCATAAAAGAACATACGATATATACAGTATATAACGTTGCACTTAATTAATGAAACAAAATTGTAATCTGATTAATTTTTATTGTAAGATAAGGATAAAATAGAACATTACATTTAATCATTTAAAATATCCACATTATTAGCAAACAAGTCACTTTATTTTAAAACTTTACTTACAAATAATTAAAATTCTCTCACTTTCAAAATTACAAAAACACGTTAAGTTAAAACGTGTTTTAAAAGAAAATCACGTTTTAAATAACACTTTTAAATACGTGTCACTTTCACAAATGTAATTTTGATTGGCAATTATCTTCTCATCGATAATGTAAATCTCAAGTAAAATGGTTTATGCAAATACAGCTAATTAATAAAAATTATAATGTCTGATTTCTAAAGTACGAAATTTAATGTGCTACAATTCATGCAAAAAAAAATTATTTTTTATATTTTATTTTATATTATTTTATATATAATTAGAAAGTGGTCCATCTTATTTATTTTAATGATCTTGAAATACGTTGTTAAAAACGTTATTCTGAACAACTTTTTTCTATATATGTTACCGCCAACTTTAGTTTTCGAGTTATACATAAATGTATTTAATTTGTAAGAGTTAAAGTTTTGTTTGTGTTAAATTTTGAGTAGTTATTTAAACGTATGTTAAGTTGGCGCTTCAACATTAAATTTTTTTATAGTTCTGATTTTTATACAGGGTGGACCATTTTAATCTATAATGGAAAATATCTCGGAATGTTGGTGAGATACAACAAAATGTTTTAGACAAAAGTTG
>QVOB01005182.1:0-11554 GCA_014839585.1 Pseudomyrmex concolor
CCTATCAATAGATCTTCTACATATATATAGAATTTGATGATGGCGTAAACAAGCAGCAACAAGTTGTCAGAGAGTCTGTGTGAAATTATTACAATTTTTTCGATTTTTTAATTGATTTCTCCGACTAGTGTACAACGCATTAAAACTTTGGAACAACATTGACATAAAAAGATAATTTTTTAGGTTTGAAGTATTTTTGTCTCAAATAAGTTGTGACACGGGAGTTAAATTTATTTATATGTTTCTATTTATTTAAACCCTATATTAGACTCAGAAGTCAAGAACATGCGTGTGCGTATAAGTGCGTGCGTGTGTGACACTACTTACTTTATATATATATATGTAATTTATAAATCCCTGTTATACATTTTATACACGTATGCACTCATTTTTTGCAGAGTGACATGGTATACAAGCGTACGCTGAATTTTACGTAAGAATATAGTTTTGTAACAAGTATTACATATATATATGTATAACAACACACTAACAATTAAAATATTCGTTCGCAATTCTTTTTCAGATCGGGTCTACGGTAACCGCAATTTTAGTCGCAGATCTCAATTAACAAATTCTTATATTGACTTTTACGACAACTTGATTATTGCGACAAACGGTAGAACCGGCCTGTGGTATTTTTAATATTTGAACGACGAGACGAAAACTCGAAGGAAAAACCAGAATTATCAGTTTAGAAACGTTTGTTACGCGATTAACTTTCGGTACACTTTTTTTCTCCTTTCACAATTGCAATTAAAATTTAACTCTCTGATTTTTGTAAGAAAAACATTGTTTTTTTTTTGGCCACAACACACACTCGTGATACAGCTAATCGCAATATACACGTGTAATTGACTCAATATGTTTTTTTTTTTTTTTTTTTTTTTTTTTTGCGCGTTATGCCTAATAGTAAATATTGCGCGTCTTCGAAATCGATTTGGCTAAGTTAGCGAGGCACGTGTTATCCCGAAAAATTAATTGTACTTTGGAGTCACACGCTTTTTCGCGGAAAAAGCGCGATTACCTTATTTCTCTTTAGCGCATTCTATCTGTGTATATATATATATCCAGCGATCTGAAAGCTTCTCTACTCTGATTCTTCGTAATCTCTTTGATCTACAATCCGTTTGCGCATTCACAGCGATAAATGCAATTACCCTAAAATCCTATCTGCCGCAGCAACTCTTCTAGGCAATATGTCTAAAAAAGACGTGTTAAAAAGCTCCTGGTCCTTCGCCGCAGTTATACGTCCTTTTTTTTTTTTTTTTACTATGCGAACAATATTTTATTTATGTAATGTAAATTGCACGACGAAACTTTACACACGGTCGCTTCTGGCGTCGGAAGTCAATATAATGGCCGGAATGAGCAGCCAGAAGCCTCAAAAGACATTTTGGTGTTTACTCTTCTCAGATAATTGTTTAAAGTTACTCTCTTGAAACTCTTCTTTTTTTTATTAATATTCGAACTATCTGCTTTTGCGATTACTGCTTGCAATTTTTTATACTTCTCGTTTTTTATTCTTTTTACATAAACTAGTGAAGATCGCAAAAACAGTTAATCATATTTAACGCTAAATGCTTATAGAGGCTTGATTGATTAAATTACGCGAAACATTCCTGGTCCTTTTTAAAGACGCGAGAGGGTGCTACACCGTCTTTAAGCAAAGGAACGTTGAGGAGCAATAGCTCCTCAGGCATTAGAATGACATGGAAATCACGTGATCCGTTCGTACGTTTAACTCTCGAAAGGAGTATAGGACGGATACTTACAATTATACTAGTAGCGTGGAACACAAAAATTAGTAACAATTTTAAGGCTGAGTGTCGCGCCGACAGTTTTTTCTATCTTCGATTTAGCTTAGAATCCCACATAGTCGGCAGCGCACGCTCCGTTCTTAACCCTAAGTAGATAATAAAACCATCTAATATATGTATATATATATATATGTATAATGTTGTATACGGACGAGGTAAACATGCATTCTTAAGACATTTGAGTTGCATAAATAATTTCACAGCTAATCGATCTTCAAAAAAAAAAAATTCGCCGCCCCTTCTGTATATAATATGTATATGTGTGTGTATATCTACAGAGATGCACTAATTATCAGACTGAATTTACAACCTTCTGCGTTTTTTTATTTAATTTTTTTTTAATTATTATTTTTACTTTATTCAAAATTTATACATCCGCGTTTGATTTTTGTAGCTTTATTATTATTATTATTATTATTATTATTTGTAGTTCAAGGTACTTCTGGAAGAATAAATGTACAATCTTCTATAGTATAATTCGCATCTCTGTAGTTATATAATTAAAGTACTCTAAAATTAGCGCGTATAGAAATAAGATGTATGTGTGTATGTACAATCACAATGGAGGAACGGACACAGAATCTGTGCGCTCTCTTCTCTTAAAAAAAAAAAAAAAAAAAAAAAAAATTTCATTCGCGCCCTCGTTACAACGACGTCTCCATGCTGAAGTTCGCTCGCCTCGCGTCTTTCTCCGTTCTGTAATCCTCCACCCTGCCGGTGAAGCTCCTACGGAAGTTCCGATCGAAACGAGCGGCTTTCGATCGACGACGCTCAGTGAACGACCTGGTCAAACCAGCTAACTGACGCCTCGTACGTGGCGAGTATAAATTATTATTAGTCAAATTAGTTTCCTGAGATCTGTCATTGTGTGTTTCAGTCGAGCTCGACGCCGAGCCTGATCTCTTGTTCATGTATTCGGAGATGATTCCGCTGTAAGGAGGTAGCGGAGCGTCGCTCTCGCAAGTCTCGTTGGTGTTGGCGCGAATCGTGTCTACGTCTACGATCGACGACTCGATTGACAATCTCTTGTTCAAGAGATAGTGGAGTCCCCTCTCAATGCGACTCGACGGATGCTCGTCGAATCTGAATGGCTCGGCTAAAACGTGGACTTGTTCTCCGGCATGATCGTCCGAAAAACGTTTGCACAGCGCGTTCCGATCGATCGGAGATCGGCTCGGACGTTGAGCGTTTGCTGAGCCGGTGTCTTCCGCGGTGTTGCGTTCGATCAGGTTTCTAACCGGCACGATGTTCTTGCCGCCAAATGGATCGCCGGGAAAGACCTCTTGTATCGGACTGGCGAAAATGAGCGTTCTACAAAAAAAAAAAAAGACACGTAAAACTTCAGAAATTCCTCTTAAAACACAGACATTCCGGGAATTAAAAAGACAAAGAATTGATTTGCGATTAGATGTTGAAGTCACAAGCAAAAACATGTAAGCAAAATACGCAAAAAAATGTATACGCTTGTAAAATATACACACACACACACACACACACACACACACACACACACAGAGAGAGAGAGCCAAGCCTTAAAATTAACAAATGAGTAGTAAAGATTATTACCAATTAATAATAATAGCCGTGTTATTACGTGCCGGAGTAGCACACGCCGTAATGTTGCAAGTAAGCAGAAACAGAACGTGTTATATTAATTAATAAGCAGGAAATTATACACTGAGAAAAAATAGTTGTTGAAGCAGGAAAATCGTATTCGATTCAACTATATGCGGCGGTCACGGGGGCTGACAATGAAATATTGATTAATGTGAGAAAATATTACGTTTCAATAGATATGGTAATTAATTTATATCGAAAGACAATTATTAATTTATATCAAAAGACTAATTCAGTTGTTTTAACCTGTCGTCACTACACCTCAATCCAGTATACGTTGTCACCACACTGATGCAATTTTGCACTTTGAATAACTTTTCAGTAATGAGTTGATAAATAATTTAAGACTAGTGAAAATAGGGGTAACAACTTCTCAGAAATTGAATTGAAATTGGTTAAAAAAAAATGTTCAAAAAATTCTTCTTAATGAAAAATGAAAAAAATAAAAAGAACTTTTTGAAAAAATCGTGTTTTTCCTTATTTTTGTTGGTGCACATGTGCACCAGTGTGGTGACAACGGGGGTGACAAGACTATGGAATTTCCTTAAATACAAGTAACTTTGAATGTAGAAAATGTGCTTAGTTTCAAAAACACAACACAATATATTTTGTCTGCCTATATAATAATAAGCAGTTTAATTAGACTAAATACTTAGTACAAATAAATTCAGATTATATTCAATTAAAGTAAATGAGTATTGCCTATTTCATTTTTTTTTTTTAACAGTATTTTTTATTTGAAATTACCATTAAATTATGTTCTCGACAGAACAATTCATGGTTTAGTGAATTAAATATGTTCATTATATCAATATTGTTCATTCAATATAATTACACAGATAACATTGTTATCTTTATTGTCATACGCTTGAATTAAAAGCGCAAGTATTTCAGATAACAAACTGACTGCCAACCAAACGCATTTAGTTGAGTTAACAATATTTTTTTCTCAGTGTATTTACAATTATCGCAAAGAAATATGTACGAAAAGAGAGATTAATGCGCTGCGATAGTAACAGTCCAAAGTGGTGCGTTGTAAAAAAAAAAGTGTGTGTGCCAACTAACGACGAAGTTACTAGGACTTACCTCCTGTGATCACCGGCATGCATTTTGTCTCTCGCCGACACGAATTCCTCGAACGACGGCAGTCTCCTTCTGGAATTCAATCTCTCCGCGAAGCGCGAACGATTGTCCGTCAGCTGCGTGTTGCGATCGCTCTTGACATCCGTATCTAAACCGTGTTCGAAATTTCGGTAGGCGTCTTGATCGGCAAGGTTCTGAAATTCATCCGCGGTCACCAGCGTGTATCTCCGTTTGTTCTGCTTGAGCATCGACTTGAGGCACAGATACGTCTTCGAGTTGGGCAGTTTCCAGCAAGCCTCGTTTGATATGGGATTCACCGTGATCCGGTTGTTACGCAGCTCGGTTTTCGGAATTGCGCCTTTGCTCGCGTTCCTGGTCGAATAACTCGCCTCGTCGGCGAACGGTGAACGTTGTCGATGGACAACGGGAGGCAGATTAGTCGGCAAGCTTCTCTGTTTCTCGTTAGTGTTGCTCATACGCGAAGCGCTCACTTCCGCCGCATCGATCGCGTCAACTCGGTTGCTTCTTGTCGGATCTTTTTCGTTTTCCAGAATATTTTCCAAGCTTCTTACATTCTCCCTCGGGAGAAACGCGTTCATCGATTCCGTTCGGGTTTGAAAATTCGGTTCGGAAATGTCGCGAGGCATAATTTCACGTTCCTTTTTCGATATCGCACCGAGAGTGAAGTCTTTGGACAAGGTTTGCAAGGACTCGCTGGGTCTGTTTCTTACAGAAGCGCGGGAGAACGCGTCCGAGTTAATCGTCTGCGTGCTGATGGACATTCTGCCGCAACTTCCGCACCTACTCGGAGACGCTTCTGTTCGAAGATCGTTCATGGAACGAGGATTCGCAGTAGTCTCGGGTGAACGCAATCGACCGTCAGCGGTCGTTCTTAATGTCGCGAGCTCATTTTCGAAGACGTCGCTGACCTCGCGCGCGTTATTCTTTCGCGTTGGGACGTGATCGAGAACGTGATCGGTGCCGGTCGCATTTTCGATGTAGCTGCGCTCGTTTAACTTCATCTTGTAACAATTCGTGTTCTCGTGACACGGGCAAGGACAGTGACACTCGCACGGTATAAGCGGCAAAATTTGTCTGTTCGGATTGTCGTTGCAGGTAATAGTCAGCGCGTCGTTCGCGCTCCCGACAGCACCGTCGTTCGCCATCATGTTTCGATGATCGAACTGTTTGGCACGTTCGTAGAGAAGTGCTTCGGAATAGCTGGGAATTATATCGGTCGCGACGTCGGTCTCTCCTCGAGTCTGCCAAATTCGTTCGGTTTCGTCGTTACGAGATGTCACCGGATCCATCAGCAACGCCTCGCTGTAACTGGGCGCCAGCATGTAAGATCCCGGTTGACTCAATTGGCTCATGGACGCGTGTATGGGCTCGCTCGAGATAGGCGTGTCGTAATTCACACCGAAGAGCTTAGTAACCTGAGAAAAAAAAAGTAGTTTTATATTGTGCGATCTTATATTTATTTTTAAGAATACAGAGAAAGAAGCTGTTGCGTGAGTATGTGTACATGCGCGCGCGCGTGTAAGTATCTCTGACCTATTTTGACATTTTAATTTTTTATTCTGATAAAAGAAAAAAAAATCTAATCTCGATTGCCCAGAGGCGGGTAAACAAGCTCACAAGGCAGACGTTACATAGGAAGTGACGTAAGTCTGAATACGTATCTAAGAGATACATGGGTTTTTCCTCACGTATCGTCACCTGAGAACTACGAGTGTTCTATCGTTCACGGAAAATCGATGAATACTATAGTCAGATGACGATATAATGTAAGTGGGTTTCACTCTAATAAATTTATGGCTTGCACGTCAAATCGAGGAAATTAAATACATTTGTCGTGTACAGTGCGAGATTAGAATTGACGATATCCTAAGAATTTTAACATGATAAAATATTTCTTTTTTTTTCCAAAGATAGAACAGAGTTTGAATGAAAATCAGTCTCTTGATCGCCGCTCGTTTTTTACCTGATACTCGACGTATTGCGTTTTGTACTCTATCATCACCCTCAGCGGCCAGCTAAGCAGCAAAGCGCTTAAACACCAGTAAACGTAGGAGTTCGTGAACCAGGGATTACCGAGGACCGCGACCAACATTTTGTTAACGTTGTAGCCAAGATCGAGACCCTCTCTCATCTCCATGTAATCGTCACTGAGTTCCTGGAAAAGAATATCATCCCTTCTTATCTCACTTATATATTTAAAAATTACTGCCAATATATTACGACTTTCGTCGCCTGGCTGACCACTGATCACGTAATACGCGCGTGTTTACCTGTTCGGCGAAGAATCGCGACCGAGCCTCTTCGAATTCCGTCGCGGACCGCACGTTCGAGAACGCGAAGCCCTTGGTAAGCAAAATCTTTGTGATCGGTATCTTCGATTCGAGTATTAATTCCTTGCTGATGTCCTTAACTCCGCAATATTCGTAATAATAGTGCGACGTGGCCGAATGTGTATTCACTCTTTCGTAATACACCTGCAAAGCGAGAGAGATTGTGTGTGACAGAACAAAATCGGGAAAGAATGGATTAAATCTGAGTAGATCTAATTTAAATCTAACGAGATAAAAAAAGTGGAAAAATAGATCTAATTAAATTTTTATGTTGCTTCTCTTAGATCTAATTAGATCCAACTCTAAATAGATATAAAGTAGATCTAAATAGATGTAAGTAGATCTTTATCTACTTACATTTATTGTGGTGTAAATTTATAAAAATGTAAATTTTAACTTTATTTATCAGTAAATCTATTTTAGATCTATAGTAGATCTATTCAAATTTATTATATTAGATCTAAGCAGATTTAAGCAGATCTAAGTAGATCTAAAGCAGATCTATATGATAAATAAAGTGTAAATTCACATAGATTTACTTATATTTATTTGTGTGGATCTACTTAATATCTATTTAAATCTAAAAATTGATCCATTTTTTCTCGGACAGTTTCTGACCAAACTTAAATAGACGCGTATCTCAGAGACTTGCGTGAACGCGCGTCAAGAAGGAAAATCCATCAGAAGAAATGTTGAACAAAAATAAAAACCGTCGCGATAGTCCTTTATAATTAATAATTAATTTAAATTAATAATTAATTAGTAATTAATAATTAATGTAAATTAGTAGTCCTGTGTGTAGTTATTTTTTCAAACAGAAAAAAATCATTAAACACGCACGCATGCTGCATATCAGATAAGATCGCAAATGTGTGCGTCACCTGCGTCGTAGTGTAATTATCTCCGTTTCTGTAACGCGTGATCTGTCGTTTTCTGCGCACGTAGTGATAGGAAACGGCTTTCCACCATATCCTCGGCTGTGCCATTTTCAGCTGGGCCAATTTAGACAGCACGCTGTCCTGACTCTCCGCGTGCAACAGATCGATTCTGATCGGCGAGTGATAACATTCTACCAGATAAACCAGATAAAGCATTCCCATGAATGCCACCTGTGTGCGAGATAAAGATGAGCGAACGATATCGAAAAAAAAAAAAAAAAAGCAAAATAGAAGTGAGAATAAAGATAAAAGTTCAATCAATATTTTGCTCAATTACTAGCGTTTTTACACAAAATTAAGAATAATTTTAATTTTTTGATTATTGCAACGTGAAAGAAAAAATTTTCTTTTAAGAAATTACGCCTAAGATTTAAGACACTGATACGCGATCAAAGTTCTCACGTTCGCCAATAAACTGGTGTCGAACAAAATACATCAGCTTTCACACGTGTAACATGTAGCAGAAACCTTGACTTAAATATCGATGATGTTTTGATATTTTTGTACAGAAACTTCGAACGCGCGGCGTCCGTTCTCTCTGCGATCTCGCTTCTCTGATGTCATATAAAAAATTCAACAGAAACGAGTATCCAGAGAAGTGACATCGAAAAGGACATGTGTGTACGTATTCCGAGAGGAATTGACAAAAAAAAAAAGAAATGAGATAACTGTTTGCTCTGTTTCTGACCGTTGTGTACATACCGGAATATATATGTAGCCGTCGTCGCAAGGCGACGACACGTGCTTCGTACTTCTGATGGGAAACTTGGTGTAGTTGACCATAATCTGAGAAGAAAGAAACGACGGGTATTTGTTGTTCACAAAATTCGAAAGAAAGAAATATAAAGCGTTTCTCTCATCGTAAAGCAGTATCGATTCACTCATGTGTATATTGCGCGCAAATCAATTTCTGAGTCTGCGGATATTTTTATTGTGCGACATTTATGCGCTGTTTATTGTTAATCTGTCGAATATAAACAATTATTTCTTTTTCACAACATGCTACCGCTCGCTTTATCTCTGGATATTTTTGCGATATTGCAGAATATCAAATTCTCACGTTCTTAAAAATTCTTAAAAATTCCACGCGCAAATTATTGAGAAAAAATGAGGCGAGTGATTCGAAACGTCCCCGACTCTTGAACGTACGGACGAAGACATAAAATGAGACTCGATGTTGTACCTTGGTAACATTGGCGCATCTACACCACGTTACTGCGGCAAGACAGCCGTATATAAGTACGGTCAGAACTAAGCATTTGCAATTCGGCTCTTTTTGCAGCGCGCCGCACAGCGTCTGTGAGATCGGTCGTTGCTGAAATGAAAGATTAACGGATCGAGTAATCAGTCGCAGTTGCGAAAGCGGAAATCCTTGAGTCGAGCGCCAAAGATAAATGTTGATAATTAATGCATGACGGAGGATATAAGAAGCGTGCCGAAGGATTATATTCGTACATATAGTTTTCGAACGTACTTCTTCGTTTTCCCGATTCATCATTATAGTCATGACACCCAATGCTGGTCCTCAAAGAATAATTGTCGCCGCACAGCCGTTAGAGATGAAATCCTTACTTTGTCGTCATCCTCCGCTCTTCTCATTCACTTTCCCATCGAAGAGCGAGAGAGAGAATTTCCTTTAGATAATTATATTAAATAGTTTAGGTAAATTTTTAGATAGAAAAAACATTAACCCTCTTCATGGACAAACACGGGTCTCCCAGAGACCCATTCAAAAATTGCGCATCGGCGTTTCTAGTAAAGTTTTTTTTAAACGTTTATTTTCTCGAAACTACTAGATTTTTTTTTTGTTTTTTTTTATCGATGCAGAATCGTTCAGACTTTCGAGTTAAAAAAACAAAATTGAAAAAATATTGATTTTTCGCGGAGATATTCGATTTAAAGTCGCGCGGGTCTCACAGACCCACAGTCTGTCCGACTCGCTAGATCATTTTTGAAATCCGTCCGCGGAGGGTTAATATATTGGCACGCGTATGTTTCACGCGTTATCCGCATAGTATATATACGCTCGGTATATATGTATAAAGTTAACAGAATGCTTATGTTGCTTATACAATTTTATGTCTTTGATTACACGCGATATTCTATAAAAAGCTTCCTATACGTTACGGCGTTTAACAAATAAATGCATTCTAGCATGACGGTTGGGAATAGCAGCGGTGCAAAAAGCACCTTTATACCATGTAATAATTTCACGTTCTTCGAAAATACCGTTTAAATCTATCATTCGCGGCCGCCGCAATTTCATTTTCGTTGAAATAAACTCATTTGTTGTTTGAGGCAAATAAAATAGAAACAGAACACATTGTTTAAGTAATTTCCGACAATCGGCGCTGTAACAAAACATTCTCAGAAAAATGCTCTCTTAGAAACTTGCAAGAGAGATTTTTTATAATTCTCAATTCACATTTATATAGAAAAACTTCTGAAACGAAATAAAAGTTTATTAAAACTTCAAGATTCATTTTTTTTAATAGAAATAAGAGAATGAAAGAGAGAGAGAGAGAGAGAGAGAGAGAGCGAGAGAAATATTTCAGAATTTACATAAATAAAAACTTCTTAAGATTTCTTATTTAGATTAAGAAAACTTGCGTAAGATTTCTTTTTATTTATGTAAATGATATCTATTCATCTTTTGCAAGAATTTCTTTCAACTTGAGAAACGGTCCAATTTGTATTTTAAAAAAAATCCGAGAAGGTGTGAATACAAATTCTGAGAAATGAAATATAAAAAATCCCGAGAATTTCTCATCATTGCGCGATTTCTATTATATATTGCGCGAACATCTTGCGATTTCAGTGATTTAGCAGTCTAGGATTTCTATTAAAAAAAGAAAAAAAGAAGTGAAAAATGAACTAAATAAAAACTAGATTAATTATCGCATAAACGTATGTGTGTTTGATTTCAGATGCTTTTTTTTCCATATGAACAAAATTAAAATATGATTTCATCAACCATGTTACTTTACTTCATAAAACTCGAAAGTTACACACGAAACGTACCTGATTGCGCTCATATGTATTATACAATTGTATTAATTTTTCTCTCTCGTGCGTTCTCCATCGCTCGACACGCGCGATTATCCATTTCTTCAGACGGCCACTTATCCGAGATTATCCGTAAATGCGACGCTCGCATGTTTGTATATACATGTTTTGTATCCACATGACCGCGGATCGTCACCACGTTATTCTCGTTAGAGCGCGAATTTTACACATAAAAATTTCACCTACACGTATGTATTACTTAAATCGGAAGTCACGCGTGTTCCTTCCAGATCGCGAGTCGAAATTGCAAAACGAATAGAAAATATTTTGAATAGCTGTGCATATCCCGCGCGCGTTCACGACGAAACATGTGGGTGTGGATTCCGTTCGTCCCCGCGAGAAACGTATCGCGATCACCGCTACTTCGCCGACGCCATACTGAACCATCCCTCGCGACTTTGACGGCCTAAATGTGACAAGGGGGTGGTCGGACTCTCGGCGTCGGCGTCGGCGTTGGCGTCGTCGTCATCGGCAATGGCGTTGGCGTCGGTGGAGGCTGCTGATCTGCTTGTCCGGCGCCGTCTCGTCGCGTGTCCTTGCTTTTCTTCAAACTCTCACAGACGCAATAAACAAAGAGAGTAAAACAATCAAATACAATTTTTGTTTCTTACATTTCGTTCGTTTGTATAAAGATAATAATTTAATTTTTTATTAGGTCGCTTTATGATGTCTTTTCAAAGAC
>QVOB01005183.1:0-15665 GCA_014839585.1 Pseudomyrmex concolor
ATCTTAAATTAATCCTAAGGCGCAAATCTTAAAGTTAGTTCACATCCGGTTGCAAATAGAAGGGGACCGTGGAGTCCAGGACGTAACAGAATATTTTGAAGTTTTACTAGACAAAAAAAAATATAGCTGTTACCTACTAGTATTTTATGTTTTTATTGACTAAATTCAGGCTGATCTGTTAGAAAATAATACTCAGGATATTTTGAGTTTTTACTCAAAAGTAGCTGTTATTTACTGATCAAATTCAGGGTAGTCTAGAAAATAATGACCAGATTATTTCGAGTTTTTGTTTTTTTAAACTAGATGTTATATTTTCTGATCTATTTAATGTATATAATTTCTGATTAATTTGTAGCCAACATCTAAACTTTTCTATTCAGTTACTTGTGATATGTGACAGATACATTACAATAATTAATTCTAAATTAATAAATACTGGTCAATTTCTAATCTCTGAACCAGTTTTTCCCCAAACATTTTTCCACTCAGGGAGTGAAACCATAACACAACTTGTTTATGAAAAACGCGGAACCCCGTAATGCTGACTAATAATATTCTCGTGAAGTAAACCGCATTTGCCAAATTGTTGCGGAGAACAACGTGGAACTCTTAAAAGTCGCGCTGAAAGCTTCGCGTTCGGTGTTTAATAAGCGTTGCCAGCACTATGCACACATATCACGTCAAAGATAACCATAGCGTTGAGGACGAGGAGACACGAGAGAGGATAGAAGGACTCGATAACGCAATTCGCCGTTCTCGTAACAAAGAGCGCTTCTCTTCTGCACATAGCGTCCCGGCTACACTTACATATCAGCGCGAGCCCACGTGTGTCCAGAGAAGAGTATGTATGTATGTACGTATGTACATAACGTGAGTGCCATATGTCCGCGCAATATGTCCGTAGATGAAGGGCGGAAAGGAGGATGTAAGAATGGACGAGCGAAGGAGACGAGAGATAGGCAAGCTCTTGGTCCACGACTGGTCTATGGCCACCTCACTCTGACAATGGCTCGCGTAAAACAGGTATGAAGGTGGAACGAGAAAACGGGCGTCTCGTTGATACAAGCCAAGAGCAGCGAATTTATGGAAGTTACCGAATATAAGAATAAGGAAACCGTCGCGTCGTCGTCACTTTTACGTCTGCGTTTTACCGTCCCATCCTGCGATTTGCATAACGCGCGCGTTCGTGCTCGTTTCTTCTCTCGCGCGCTGCCGGTCTTTCAATCTTCTTGTGTACAAGTCGCTCGCTATCGCGTATTTCTGTCAGAGGTTGTATGTATCAAATATGTTAAATGTCAATCGTTTACAGAAGCTGCGACGAGAAATACTTTCGATATATGAGTAATAAGTAAAAGAATAATCAGAGCTGTGTGAACGATTACATTGGAAAATTACAGTTTATCTCGTAAAATTAATTCTGTGACGCATTGTTTTTATATAAAAATAATTTTATTAATTATTTTTACGTAAACGCGTCGGCAAAACCGGAACAAACTTGTAATAAAAGAAAGAAAGTTTATATATTTCAATTATAGAAAAAATACACTCTCATTACCAAGACACGTGCAAGGTTATTCCAAGAGATGCCAGGAGAGTTTATCTTCGTGAAAGCGCGTTAATTAAGATTAATCGTTCCGCTGTTATGCTCGAAGGATGGCTTCTTACGTATGCCGCTTACTTCGCGATCACGGTTAATCGAGGTGGTATGATAATTAATTTCCAGAGCGAGAGAGAAAGGTGAAGTTATTGCCTTGAACCGAATTAGTATTTTATTAAATATCGTATAAGCATATCGGTTTTCTCTGAAATTAATATTCGCGCATTTCCGATTGCACCTGGTGCTCGATGCTGACACACTTATGAACATTCTCTTCTTCGAACGCTCGTCTTTTTTGTCTTCGTTTTACGTAGAGAATTTTCCTAGTACGCCTTCGTGCGTCTGACCCGATTCGTCGGATTCCAGTGAAACGCTCGACTTACGTCTGACATAGATTTTGCTTTACTACTGTGCGCATTGTAATATCCTACGTACATATTTGATTACTTTTTAGAAATTTACAATTAGTGCCATTTATGTAAATGTTATACATGATTTTTTTTAATTACAAAAATATACAAATTGTATTAATTCAAATATTTAAAAAACTTAAGTTGTAAAAATTAGCTGTTAAAGGAAAGATTTTTGGAAATAAAAAAAATATAATAACTTGTTACTGAAAGGCCTATTGAATTGTTTTTGTTACATCAAAAGGTTTTAAAAAAAATAAATCGAAAAGCCCAGCGGTGGTAATTGAACAACTTTAAAATGTAGTTTAGACGTTTCGATCACAGTTTATTGTTGATCATCTTCAGTAACTGAGCAATAAAAAATAAAAATAAAAGAAAATTATCCGTTGAACAAAAAGATATAAAACCATATAAATAAATAAAAATAAATATGTGTACACCTAAATTTTACGGGTCATCACAAAGACCGTTAATGTGAGTCGGCAAATACAGCTAGCAACAAACAACGATGACACAGACACACACAAAACAGTATGATGTCTATGTATCAAAACTCTGCAACAAACAATCAAATTAAGTAATTATAGGAAATTATAGGAAATTATAGGAAAAGTATGTCAATCAAAGAAAAACATGATCAACAATAAACTGTGATCGAAACGTCTAAATTACATTTTAACGTATTGCTGTTCATTACCTCGGGCCGTTGAGTTCTTTGATTTCTTTTTTCTAATACCTATGTTTTTACCGAGCCGTTTTATTGAAACTATATATTTTTCAAAAAGTTTTGTTAGTGAAACAAAAACCAAAAAATTCGATAGGCCCAGAGAGTTTTTTTCTGCGTTGTCCCTGTATATGTGTGTGACAACAAATTTTTTTGCTATTTTAAAGCAAGACTGTTTTTCTTTGTTAAATTTATATGTAAACAAATACTCTTCAACTCAGATATGTACAAAGATCGAGCAACAATATCAGCGATATCAGTATCGTAGTCAGTTGAGAGAGACATTGTAAAAGTTGACACAACCAACGTACGGCGAAAGCATTTTCGTGAAAGTGGAGCACGCGCTTATTTGTTCGAGACCCTTCGCGCGACAAAGAAAACGACGTGCCATTTGAGACGATCAACAGCACGCTGAAAGTAATTCGAAGACCGGCAATGTTTAACTCGGAGCGCGCGCTGCACCGAGCAAGATCAAGTCGAGCATTAATCTCGCGTAATCTCGCGGAGCTTGGTACGACTGAATCCCGATCTGGTTCCAATTAAAGGGTCGCGGGAAGTCCTGGAAAGCAAATTGACGCCGGATGCATCCCGCGTGAATCGGTTCGTTGACTTTAATTTCGACATTCGAGCCGTTCCCCGCAGTTCTTCCTCTTTCATCCGAACGGATTCTCGTTTCCACTCGTCTTCCGTCCTTTTTCCACCGCTTTATCCTTCGCGTTTCTACTGTTCCGGTGGCGATTCGGCGACCGCGCCCGGAATCGACGACTTTACGGAAGGACGCCTGTAATTGGATGGTCCCGCTTTATTGACGGTGGAATTAGCCCCTTCGAACGTGTCTTCTCGAAGGACAGGACAGGGCGCGCGCGCGCGGCGCGTTGTTCCGGTCGCGATCCCGATTTCCGGTAAATTTCCGAGAACGTTTGCAACCGCATTTTTGAATTTCCGTTTACGCGTGACAGATTTGTCGGGACCTGCCACCTGCGTCTATCCACAACGGTCACAACTTCCCCTTCTCCGAAAACTTCCTGAATTTTCCGCGCAATAAAATATTGCGTATTAAATACTTTATCTTTAGGGCTTTAAAGCAGATGTGCCGTGTTGATTGTAACTTCTCGTCTTGCAGAATATGCACTCGGTTTCATCAAATACAGTTAGCATGTAGTAAAAAGAAAGAATAGGAAATGTAAAATTATCATTTTGCGCAAAAAATTTTCAGAAAACTGAAACAGACATACGAAATCTGACTTTGAAATTTTATCGAAACAAAGCATAATTCTGTTCAATTATAAAAACAATGTGAATTATTTGAATTATGTGAATTTAAAAATTGTAGTTTTGTAATTTCACAATTTAAACATTACAATTGAAATTCCGTTAAAACGTATAGATTTTCGGATAGAAGAAAGAGAACCGGACAACCCAGCTGTAGATACATCGACTGCTTGCAAACTCGGCGCGTCGAGTATGGGTTCGAGTATGGTAATATCCGGCAGCACCTGATGGAAGTTCCTGTTTTTCCGAAGTCGCGCTCTATTAAAGTTTTCTTGGCTGCCTGTATGCCGTGGAACGAGAGTGAGGTATCTACGGACCACCGCGGTATCGGGATGAAAATGCGGGTGGAGAGAGAGAGAGAGAGCGTATAGAACCGGATTGTAAATTAGAATCCCCATAAAGCGTAAACCAGAATGCGGCACGGGGATTACAAATGGCGCCGGAGTCTCAAGGGTGGTTTACGTTACGAAGGAACGCGAGAGAGGGAACACACACAGACGTGGCCGGATAGATGGCTCGGTTGTTTCCTTTCTCTTTCTCTCTCTCTCTCTCTTTCTCTTTCTCTCTTATTTTCTCACTCTCTTTTTGTGTAACAGTACAGATTGTTAGCAGACATCCGAAACTTCTTATAGAAGCGGGCATTCGCCTTCGAACTTTTGTCGATGCTTTCAGTCTCGCGTTCACTATTCTTGTCCTTTCTTCCGACTTGCAACATGCGGTTCTTTTCTTCTCTCGTAAAGCCATGTAACGATCATGTATCGACTCTCTTACACGGACAGTTACACGCGCGCGTGCAGAATCGGCGAATCCTGCGGAGTCTGTTTCTTTCAACTTTGTCATTTCTGCGGACTTTCTTCCTTCCTATGTGGAATGGTTTTCTTCTTTTCTGGCCTCGTCCGCTCTCGGCTTCTATCAGGAATTTCGATTCGCCGTAAGAGCCGCGCCGGAGAAATGCGTAGGATCGACGGGAATTTAATTAGTTGGGAAACGACGATGGTGTTGAAAGATTTCTATTGCGCGCGCGTGTGCGTGTACACACACACACACACACACACACACACACACACACACACACATTTGCATGAATGTGCGTCTGATAAGAGATGTTCCTCTTTTGAAGAGAGAGAGAGAGAGAGAGAGAGAGAGAGAGAGAGAGAGAGAGAGAGAGTTTCTTATAGGCTCAAACGAAAATGTAAATAAAACACAAAAAACCAGAGAATGTTTTTCGCTGTAAACAGAACTTGTTAAAAAAATGAAAAACGCCAACTTTCCATTGCAAGATAATAGAATGTGGATCAGCGAGATATCAGCAGTCATCAAGTGTAATAAAGCACGCGTAGTCGCTCGATTTAACATTACGTTCAGGTGTAAAATTACAGATGCTGCAGCGGCAAGAATGAGGAGCGAAAGATTGCCTCTGCTCTCTCCTATCTTTGTACGGCGAATAATAATGCAAAATGTCGGCGATATATTCCGCGACAATTTCTGATTGCGAAAGAAGTTCCTAATGTCGGCGGCAAAATGTTTTGGGATTTGAATTTCACTTGACGACTTATTCGTTTTTCCGCAAAAAAAAAAAAGAGGAAATGGAGCCGCTAAGTCTGCTACTTGAGAAAATAAGCAACAAAATGTTTTTCGCGGAAATTATTTTTTACGCTTCAAGCACAGGTGTTTTAAAATTAAATTGCGGATACTTTTTTATTTGTCTGTAAAAAACAATATTCTGAGATTTACAGCGTGCTACACACAATATTTTTTCTGTTTGTTTTTAAATAAAGAGAAGTGCTTCTTTAAAGTGAGCTTGCAATAAAAATTGTGTATGTCCGTGCCATGGTTTCGCAGCTGCCACAGTTTTTTTCTACGTAAGAATTTATTGTATATCAAAACGGATATGCGGCTATTGTTAGTTCTCTTGTATAATGCGCCGAATAGCGAATGAATGGTATCCTCTGGCCGAGGTCGCACCAGTTATACCACAATACGATTTCCGTTTGTCGCGAATCATCAATACATAAAGCTCATTGAATCACACTTGTGCCCTTTGGATATCACTATTATTTACCCGCAACACAAAAGATACTTTAATCCGTCACTTGCGATCAAGTTGTATGCCATTACATGTCTGTCCGCAAGTCAATAACATATGCAATTCTTGAAAAATACAATTCTAAATAAAATATTTTGGAGCAAATAGAATCGTGTAATAATATTATAGTTCAGAAATGATTCAAATTAAATTACAGGAGGCTTTTTTAAACATTATGTTCGGAAAGTTAAAGCCTTATTTTTCTTTCCTTGAATCATACAAACAATAAAGTTTCATCTAAACGTTATAGAATTGTTTTTCTCTTTCTTTGATTCTCATATGTTTGCTTGTACATATGTGGTGTGTGAAGATAAACATATATAAGCGTGTTGAGTATTTGTAAAGATTGCATATCGCCAGTTGATCTTGACTACATCTCAGGTGTTTTTAGTTTGATAATTTGTGACTACGTTCATTTTAACTTCCGAACATCAATCTGAAGATGTGCTTGCTATAGCAATTTATCAGGTATGCATTTTGTACGTAATAACTCCAAGCGACAATTATTATAATGACCCATAGAATCAATGTCTCATATAGAATTCACTGAAGAAGATCCGGATGAGAATCGAAACGTTTGAAACAATCAATAAAAGTTGTATATTCAACCTCAATCAAAATTAAAGTACACAAAAAACCAGTACATTGCTCGTACAGCCTAGTTACTAATTACTTCAATATTATAGTTTTCTTTTCACACATATCTTAATGTGATTATAATATATTTTTGATCAGTTGATGTAAAATAAGAACAAAAAGATGAGATACCAAAAGGATTTCGATTTATTGCAGATATCACATTCGCGTTGCAATAAGTCTCTTTCAAACGCTGCGCGCAAGAGGAGAGAGATTTTGTGCATCTTGCCGAGCAATTCATCCATTTTCGACGCACCCGGGGCCAATATGGATGCCATTAGACGACGCGTGATGCTATCGACCATGTAAACACGCGTGTGCACGTCGACGTGAGTTATGCCCGATAAATCTCCGTTGCAGCCTCCGTTGATTCGGGGCTTTCTTCGGGGGCCTCGCCATTTTCTGGTCGACCACTTAAGGATTTACGACCGTTCGGATTTGCGCACGGGATATTTATGCTCTTGTCGGGTTGTCGCGGTTAGCTGCGCAGACAGCACCCGTGAGGCTCAATCGCGACAATTCGATCCGGCTTTATCCGGTTAATTCCGGGAAGTCTACGTTGCCGGATTGTAATTGAATCGTCACGCACCGTGTAAGGCCATTGATTACTTCCCGCGAATTTCGAATTACTGCGCACTGCACCCACTACTCTGCTCGTGTCGCGATGCCTGTCGCACGTCTGGACCAGTGGTCGCAGCCATAAAGGCGAATTACACTCTTGATGATATTGTAGTTCCGGATAGGTAATTTCGAACGTGATATAAATAAAGAAATTTTTAATTGAGTAAAAGTTTAATTGAGTAAAAGTTTATAAAAATCTTGATGTGCGTATGTAAAGCTTTTTTTGTAATACATCTAGTTCTTGCAAACATGTGTATAGAACTACAATATATTAAATACAATGAATTAAGAATTTGAAAGCTCAGTTTAAAAACTAGTGATGAAATTACAACGGTGAAGCGAGCCAATCGTTTTGCGAATAAATATATTTTAAATATACTTATATTTTAAGAGTGTAAATTCTTACGCAATATTTTTCGAATTGAAATGTTTCAATTTAAATCCATATAGGATGCTAGATTTGCATCATATATATTATAAAATATTTTTCTATACAGTGTAAGTTTTAATAAGAATAATAATTAAAAACTTAAAATTTGATTGCTATTTATTTTTGTATATTTTTATTTTTGTAAATTCGCCAAAGATCAATGATTCTTTGTCTCATCGTAAACCTATGGCACAGCGCGAGCCATGGCTGTACAGACTTGCAAATTAAAGTAATATACTTTTGTGAGACTGTCGTAAAAAAACAAAAATAATAATGCATTGCGTGAAATAGAAACGAAAGAGGAAGCCAGTCACGGCTCACACTGTGCGCGTTTAATGCACGTCGGAAAAATATGCGCGAGGTACTTGTCGGTTTTTATTTCGCCGTTACGAAAATTGGATTCTACGATGATGTAGATGTAGAGAATGGTACAATAATAATAAATAATGTAGACGTACTGCAACACGCACTATAAACAAATTACGCAGTTTAGCAAGAAAAGTACAATATGATGCATTTTTCAATTACATTTAATCTTATGCATAAACCATATTTGAAACATAACAAGCTTAGTTTATTGTATTTTATAGTAATGTGTGTGTGTGTGTGTGGTGAACCGCGCGTATATATCAAATAATTATATTATTTAACTATTGCATTCTATACAAGTAACATATTGTATAACAAGATGTAGTAAAGATGTAATAATTCTCTTTAAAAGTAATTTATATTATTTTATGATTTATTAAATTTTATTAAATTTTAATTTGTATTTTTCACATATTGTGACATGACAAATACATGTGCAAATGTTTTCTCGTTCCGAAAATGACCGTTGCGCGAAACTCAACGTATTTATTAAACTTTTTTATTCTGATCTCGAAACTTGCAAACACAATAATGACACGTTAAAAAAAAAAAAATAAAAAATACTTTCTATATAATGAAACAAAACCTTTATATTTTTCTCTAAAGACTTGTTCAATTAAATTCATATCAGCAGTTTGATTTATTTTGTATTGACGCATAAAATGCATATACGAATGCGATATTAGAATTGCGAGTAATATCTGCTTTGACACCGCGTTTCTCTGATCTCGGCGCTTCATTTTTTGTCCCGTTCTCTTTATTGAAAGGATAAAATTCTCATATCGCTACGATGCGTCGTGATTGCTCGGCGTCATTTCATTTTTCCAATAAACCCCCACACTGCGCTCCAACAGGACGATCTCTCTTGTTCCGTTTCTCTTTCGCCTTTCACTTGCGCATCACTCTTCCGCTGCTCTTGGATTATAGAAAGAAAGAAGAAAAAAACAGGAGGGGGAAAGAGAGAGGACACAAAGAGAGGCTAAGAGGACGGAAGGAAGGAAGGAAGAAAGGAAGGAAGGAAGGAAGGAAGAAGCAGATTATCCATCATGGAACCTGTCAGATCGTATAGAGAACCTGCCGCGGGTGAAGAACCTGCCTTCCATCCTACTAACTTGTCATAATATTAATGTTCCCATGTCTAAGCCGGCTATTTATAGGATAATCTAAGGAGTACAAGAGAGAACCTCCGTTTGTCTGGGTATCGCGCGAAATTGTTTCGCCACTCTTTCACATTTATCGCATCTGTCAATTCTCTCTCTCCTTGCGATTTCTCTAATTTCATTATTATCGCTGCGTTCTAACAGCTAGCGATATCGCCGAACCGATGGCTTTTTGCAACCATCAAAGTATGTGTTGTTCGTTATAAGTCGCGTGCGATTGACGTTATTCCGCGCATAATTTCATCGGTGCGTGACGATACGCGAAATGATGTACATTGGACAACGGCATAAATCCTGAACGTAACGCGAATTCTCCCCGTTCTCCGGAGAACGAGAGGACGCGCAAAAAGTGATTCGAAAAAGCAGGAACAAATTTGTCGGTAAAATATTCGTCTTCCTGAATTCCCGACACGACACGAGAGAAAGAGAGAGAGAGTATCCCTACCTGCAATAATTTATTTCCCGTGGAATTCGTTGCATTCTAACGGGGTGATAAATTAAGAGAGGTTCAATTGTTTCAAGCGAGAGTCCGCCGCGGGTGGTAGCAACCGAGTCCAAAGACCCGAAGGGCAGTCGGGGCGGGCATGGAGGAAGGATCGGCGTTGCAATGATCATTTTCTTCCTACTCCGTTTGCAAATTCGCTGAATGGTTTTACTCGCGCTCGACTGCAGATAAAAAAGGGAAAAACTGAGAGAAAGAGAGAGGAAGAGGAAGAGGAGGAACCTTTTTCCGCGTGTAGCGTATAACGTTGAAATTCTACGGCGAAGAGCACGGTCGGCCATTGTGTTCGAGTCGATCGATATCGGCTTGTTACAGGAATCGTAATCCCGACGCGCGCGGAAAGACGTAGCTTTTATTTTCAAATATAAAATAATACTGTGTAATATATGTAGAATAATTATACATAGATATATACAATATAGACAAGCAGCTGCGATAATAATCACTGCGCGAGCGCGCACAAAAGCCACAGGTAATATGCGCGAGGAAATATTATGGAAATATGGCATGTATTATTGGATGTATTTACCGACATTCGCCCGCGAACTGCCGATGAAAATCCAAAATGCCGGCAAACGCCTCTGGCTCACGAAGAGAAGCGGATATCCAGTAGATAGAACTATCCACATAATGCGTGCGTATATGTATGAATACACACATACACATGTATATTTTATGGATTAAACACTCGCCGGACATTTCGGTTGACATCGAATTTATATGCATACAGCTGCCTGTCGAGCTCGCACAAATATACATGTAATCGTCGCTACTTTTCATTTTGACGTATTTGTATTGGCATGTTTTAATGTACACGTCAAAATGCGATATATAAATGCGCTCGATCAAACAGCAACGTTTCACCGCGCAATATGAGAGAACAGCACTATAAATAATGTAACATTCTAGGCTTACCCAAGCTGTCTATGCTTTGATATATTGAATGCGTAATTAAATTTTTTAAACACGACAAAAAGGAAGTGTTAAATATTTATGAAATATAAATGCTAATTGTTTTCTCATTAACTTTTACATATTTTACATTTAATATAATAATGTATCCGAAATTCATTTTGCCTAAAGTTATTCTGTGAAAAGATCCGAGCTCGATTATATCCGTATATAGGAATTGATTATTTTGACGTCGCGAGACGCGGCGGCGTGCCACAAATGAAGCGATCGGACAAGAGTTCGCGTCACAAAGCGGAAGTCGGAAGTTTTGGAGATCCGAGAAATTCTTACGGCGGCGCGACTTTGGTCGGCGGGTGCTGTTTAATCAGGCTGGAAATCGTGTTAAGCGATTACGGGTGTCGCGCTTTGCATTCCCGATATAAATTGAGAGCAATTAACGTCGTTTGAAGTAAGCCATTAGACACGGCAATGTAGGCGAGAAGAAAAGGTAGGGAAGAAAGCGTTTTCTCTCTTCTTTCTCCTTTGCTCGCACGTTGTGAGAAAGAAACGAAAGTGAGAAGAAAGAGCAAACGCCTCTCCTCACCGTCTTACGGATACAAAGGCCGGTAAATAAAGAACTACGCGAAAAGAAACGAGAACGAAAATACAGAAAACGGCGACGACGTTGTGCAACTGCGCGTGCGTGTGAGTATATGTGTGTGTGTGTGTGTGTGTGTGTGTGTGTGTGTGTGTGTGTGTGTGTGTGTGTGTGTGTGTGTAGCTATCCCGGTGCAAATATATTTTATATAACAAATCATGAATTATTTTTGTTCTTTCTTTTGCTCTTCCAAAAGGATGTGGGTCTACAAGGCGGGTTTTTGGTCCTAACAATGGTTAAAAATTGGAATATATCTTACTAATGTTATAATTATTTTTTTTTTAATTTTGAAGGTTTGTACTTTAAGGTTTAAGCAATATTTTTATCTATTTTACGGTATTTGTTTATCATTTTGACCGGCAAACCTAGGTATATTTATACTTTTTACAAAAAAATGCCGGCTTTTACACATTTAACCGCATTTTTTAATACGAGCGCGATGACGCAACAATGTTTTTTTTATATGTTGTAGAGGACATCAAAACTCCTAACATATACAAAAATGAACATGTTGCATCACTGCGCTCGTATTAAAAAACGGTTAAATGTGCAAAAACCGGTATTGTTTTGTAAAAAGTATAAATATACCTAGGTTTGCCGGTCAAATGATAAACAAAATGAATAAAAATATTGCTTAAACCTTAAAGTACAAACCTTCACGATAAAAAAAAAAAAATAATTATAACAGTAAAATATATTCCAATTTTTAACTATTGTTAGGGCTAAAAACCTGCCTTATGGACTCACATCCTTTGCTTTGTTCACACACAAGCAATCATGTATAAACAAAAAAACAAAGAAACAAAAAAAAATTATTTATTTATAAAATTACTTTGCACACACACATTGCCGTGAACCTAATTGTAAGATTGAATACTATTACTGCATCTCAGTGTACATGTCTCTAGGGAGGATGCGAGACGAAAACTGCTCTTGCTCCTTTCCGCGAATACTTGAGATCGTGTCGCGTCGTGGCCGCGTTGGGAATGCGCCGCGTCTCTGTGCAGGGTACACTGGAATTTTCAATATTGTGCCGGAGGAATTGCCCTGATTAATGAGACGATATGGTATCCGGAGACGTTATTTGGTGCCGCATGCAGTGACTGCGTGTACACCGTGTGTGAAAGTGTGCGAGAAGACGCGCGGTCACAAGGCCCCGGAGTATTCGTAAAATCGATCGGCGGATGTTATCTACACATAAAGACCTGCCGCAAAATTGCACAAACGATGAAAGCGACGCGAAGACGGATTAGATTGCAAATTCAGATTCGTTACGAGAAACTCGAAAGGTCTCTCTGATTAATAAAGAGTTCTTTTTGTCTGATCTTCGTTAATTAAAACTCATAAAATGGTGAAACGTTAGTACACGTTGCTAATTAATCTTTATCCTACTTCTATTCACAATTTTGGTTTTAATATCCGTTATTCCGTTTCAATACTTTCAATTATCTTTTTACGAAAAAAATTTCAAAAGCCTTTTGTAGCACAGAAATCAATTGTTAATGAAAATCAGTTCTGCAAGATAGATACTTTCCTCTCGACAAGTTTATCATTTCGAAGAGGAAGAAAACCCTATAGCTTTACGTGCATGTTAAAATATGCGTATATATATGTGTATGAGCCGTTTATTTTTGGCAAAACGATTAATTCCACAAAATAAAAAATAAAGGAATTGATAAAGTAATATACATTTTTTTTTTTTAATTTAAATTCAAATAAACATTGTAGAATGTATTATTACAAGCGTAGCTTTTATCTAACGACACATAAAATGCATTAAAATAGTATATTCTTGGAATAATCGTTATTATTTTTACATTTTCCGCATAACTAATAAGGGAATAAATCAATTTGGCACGTAAAAATAAAAAGAAAATAATTAATACCATTGAATTCACCTTAAAAAAATTTTTTATCCCAGAAAAAATTCGTTATCATACATTGCATATTTAAAGAGGTTTAAAAAACATCAACAATAAATGTTCCGTTACTATTACAACTATTATTATTACTGTGATTAAATTTAAGTATTGATATCAAAATCATTAACATAAATAAATAATATCTTCTTCGTCAGATATGCTACTGCGACATGCGGATGTGAGAGTTGCGAATGGCAAGTAAAACCTATAATATTTGTTGTAATCCGGCGACAGCATGATGACATAGTGATTATTTCGACGTTGTCAAATTTGACAACGTTGTTATTGTATCAACAAATGAATACATATTATATGATTGTACATAACTGATAACATGAAAAAACATACGAATATTCATGGAAACAATTCTTAGCAAAGCCAAAACAGTTATAAATAACTTTTTTTGAAATTTCACTTTTTTTATGACAAGATAGTGATAAAGTTTCACATTATTATCTCTAATACTGTTACATTAAAAAATTAAATAAATTCGCATAGGTGCTTGAATTGCATTATTGCAACGATTTATAGAAAAGTATGGAGTTAATCATATTGGCTTCTAAAATAAATTGTTTATTATTCCACGGTCAAACAAATTTTGTCATTTTGTGGTAAACTCTATTATAAGAAAATTTATTTTAAATATAAAAAGCATCAATCAAGTGCTTTGTCACTAAAATTTCAAAAAATTCAAAAAGTGAAGTTAATTACTTTGGCCTGTAAACGGCTCATATACATTGTGTGTACATGTATATATGTATATTATATATGTATAAATTTTTTATTATATAATAAAAAATTTGTAAATTTGTAACAGGTTATATTAGATTATTTAATGCTAAACACGATTGTGCAAATTTGTTCTATACTCAGAATTATTTATCACATGTCTTTTATACAGAAGAATTATAAAATAAATACATTTTTATTTTTATGTTTTATTACATTATAGTTAGTGAAATTATGCATCAAGTAACTATAACTTCTTATAAAAAAATAATAGTTATTTATTTATAAAAAAGTAAGTTTTATAAATAACTTATAAACGCACATCACATTAAATAAGTCTTTCAAACATAGATGATAATTTAATATAAGAACATATAATAAGAACATATATAAAATTATATTTTAAATATAAGAAAATATAATAGTGACTTTTAGAAATGTTGTATTGTTTGAGGTTTAATTTACAGAACGGCGATTATTTTCACGCGCATATTTATGGTGTAATAATTAATTTTTCTAATTTGAATAAAACTTACTTTAAACGTTCATCTTTAATAAAAAATATTATAGTTATATTATGTTGCAATAATGATGAAATAAATATCTTGTGGAGGAAAATTATCTAAATCTTTTCTTATATCTAAGATAAAATTGCGATCAGAAATTTTAAAGCCAATAAAATAATTAAAAAATATAGATAAAAAAAACTTACTTGCTTATCCAATTTTATAAAAGTGCTTGTAAATACCACATGCCACGTTTTTAAAAAGAATACTATTTTGTGACTCTAGCGTGATGGCAGCAATCCACACTATAAAAAAGAATATTTTCTTATACAATATATAGTAAGCAAAATATTAGCTATGTGACAACTAGTCCAGTGTAACAACAGTAGTAATAGTATAATAGTCTCAATTTCCTCTACATTATAGCAACTTGTGAAACAATAGATTTTCAATATAGTGACATGAACAATTGTTCTTTTTCAATAAAATGACAACTAAAACAAATTTATTATTTATCCTTTTTTTGTGTGTTTACAAAAATTTTTGTTCTGAAAAAAATAAAAGACGGAAGAGTTAGTTGTGTGTTGAAGGAAAATTAAAGTAAAAACCAAAAAAAAAAAAAAACAAAACAAAAAAAAAGAGAGAAACCTGTGGTAACTAAAACGAACAAATTTTTGAATGCTCTTTTAGTATATAACTATCTAAACTATTCAGACCTTATGCAAAAATAATTTTCTATTTTTTTACAAATTCAACCGACTTCAATCTGTAGAGAGAATATATTCTAATAAAAGACGACTTACGACTAACCGTGCCATATATAATATACAATATACAATATAAACTAATATATTAAAAATTATAACTCTGAAAAAGTAGCATAAAGTATTAAACCAAAATCTTTACGTCTATAAAGCTGACACAGCCACTTCAGTACAATTAAAAAAAATTTACATAAATATTTAGTGCTCTTTTGTTGATTCCTTTAGTGCGAATTTGTGGCTAATTAGTTGCTCTACTCTCGATTTTGTTACTCCAATTATTTAAAAAAAACCGATGGCTATGCTACCTTAAATCTAAAATCAGCACAGCCACATGAAAAAAATTAAGATAAACAAAATTAAATTAGAAATTCTTTTAGTGCTAATTTGT
>QVOB01005185.1:0-18379 GCA_014839585.1 Pseudomyrmex concolor
CCAGAAGCAGTCTATGTTACTGCCTCTGACAGTCCGCAGTCTGTGTAAAGTGGGACGGAAAAATATACACACAATTCTAAATACTATATAACAATAAATACTGTGTAAAACTTAAACATGTTCTTATTACTCCTATCTTCTATATAACTACCATGTCTAAACCTACAAAGAACTGCCTGCACTACCGGAACCATAATAAAACCATAAAACTACTTTGCGAAGTAACGTCACCGAAACGCCGTTAGATTTTTGCTCATCAACCATAAAACTCAATACAATTTTATTTCCTAATATTTTTCAATTCCAGTTCTTATAATTGAAAATATCTTTTAAAGTGTTTACATAACAATAACTGTACTTTAAAATTACATAAGTAAAATTTTTAATTTTACATCTAAATGTGCATCTTACATCTGCATAAAAAATGAGATAATCGAACATATGACCACATGGTTAGATGTGTCTTGACGAGCTCTAGAAGTAACAAATATTTTTATTTCGATGCTAGGCCTAGGAGGCCTGAGTTTTTACGTTTAAATGTGTTCCGGTGTAGGCGATGTAAGTTCTCAAATTTCTATCAGCGGCATCGCTTCTCTGCCTTTTTGGCTAAGATCAAAGTGTAGAAGTGAAAAACAGTAGTAAATAAAATCTTATTTAGAGTTTGATGTTTAATGAGCAAAAAGCTAACGGCGGTCATTTTACTTTGTGAAGTAGCTTTAAGGTGTGGGTTTATTATGGTTTCGGTGTTGTAGATAGTTCTTTGTAGGTTTAGAGATAGTAGGTATATAGAAGATAGAAGAAATATGAACGGTTTTAGGGTCTACAGGATTTATTGCTATATAATATTTAGAAGTGTGTGTATATTTTTCTGTCCCACTTTACACAGACTGTGGACTGTTAGATGCACAGTACTGCTTCTGGTGTGAGTAAAAAATTTAGCACACGCATGTACATGTGGAACTTTGCACGATTAAATTTAAAGTATTTCATTTCATGAAAGAAAATGAGTTCTTTTTTTTTAATGTTATTTGCTCGGGTATATAGCACAGAAGAAAACGGCAACGTTTGTATATAGCACGGAATAGAACCATGTTTATTCGTGGCGTACGCACTGACAAGTTGAAATGTAGTTGCTAATGTGCACCACCTATGGTCATTGCGCTGGCTTACAGAACACCCAGCTATTATATTGTCTCATATGGCCCTGGCCGCTCTCAGTCTTCTAACTGTTATAGTGGACAATATAGTGCAGCAAGTTGTGTTTAGTTGCATGGATACGTAGCGTATATATATGTCGTGCAATCTTTACCTAATCCTAATCAAATAAACTGTGCGCGTTCAGCGCGTCAATGTATCACGCGACAGTACGTTGCAGGTGACACACGATTCATTGTGAAGCACGATATGCAACCGACCTGATCTGACCTCGCCATCGCGTTGTCAGGTTCAAATTCAGGTTAGAAACGTGAAAGTTGCATCATGTATTTTTCTGAGGACCAAACATCCGGCAACGATCAAAACAACGCGCTGCCACAATTTTCCGAATTGCGTTCAACATTATCTGCTGGCTCTCTGGCAGATTATACCAATGATGGAAACATGCAGATGCAAGCAGCGGATACTACTTCCGCCTACACGATAGGTTTAAGTCAGAAACAGGTAACTTTTCAGATTTGATGTGTTTACGATTGCTGCCTGCTCAGAGAAAACAATTTATGCAATAATAAATTTTTTTGTCGTAATGCGAGCTATATTTTCTTGTCTGGTTTTTAACTCTTGTTTCCTTAACTTCTTGCTTTTTTTTCTAGCTAAATTCACCTAATAAGAATACAGCATCTTTATGGTCGGATGCTATATTGCAATTAATGAACAGCCCAATAATGAACATTCCAACTTGCAGTCAAAATAACTCAATTCTTGGCATACAAGCTAATAATTTGTCCACAAGTATTATTAATAATACATATTTGCCTTCGACATCACAAGCAGATGTAACAAAGCAAGATCTGTGTTACGAGCATAAGGAACAGGAAGAATTGGATAAGGTAAGTCTTGTTTTTCTTTCTTCAGGATTTTCTATTACTGAAAATAAATAAGTTATGCTTTTAATTGATTTTTTTGCAAAGGATTTAGGTTATATGTTTTGTATGTTTATCTTATTATGAATTCAAATTTTTATTTGCAGCAAAAAGGCTTAACTGAGATATTTCAGAAATTGCAAGCTGCTGGGATAAGTTCATCTTGGCAGCAACTGATCAAACCACAGATAGAGCAAATAAAGAAGGAAAAGGAAGAAAAACCAGAAAACATGCAAAATAATATCTTAAATATACCAATGGTATTTAGAAATACTCAACTGCAAAGTAGTAATAATTTCTGCAACTCAGATCACTTGGCTATTAACACTGATAACTTGAACATGCAGCTGATGAATGAACAGCAAGAAAATGAGAGCAATGTGCAAACCGTCCTTAAAGTAGAACAACAAGTACAAACTGACTTTCCGACCGAGAAAAAACCAAGATTTCGTGCAAAGCTCGATGTCAAAATCAGTGTTAGCAGTGATGGGACTGTATTTTACTGTTGTCCTGAATGCGCTTTCAGACTTCAAGACAAAACAGAGATGGAACAACATATACAAACTCACTTACAGGTATATATTTTGTGATATATTGTGTGCATTGTGTGTGTGCATCATGTTATCTTTATATAATGATGGATTTTGAAAGATCTTTAAGATATTTAAAATTTTAAAATTGATTTCAGGAACGAAAGTATCCATGTACGCATTGTGATGCCAAATTAAAAAGAAAGGAGCATCTTGACCAACATATGCGCGGTCATTCAGACGATAGGCCCTTCAAATGCAATTTATGCCCCAAGGCGTTTAAAAGGAACGAGCATCTGACAAGACACAGAAGCATCCATTCCGGCAACAAGAACTTTTTTTGTCAAATATGTAACAAGGGATTCTCACGCAAGGATCACTTGAACAAGCATCAACAAACGCATTTAGGTACCCGGAAAAAAAAAGAAAACTCTTATTTTGTCGATCAGAAAGAGATGATGAAGGTATTGGACAAAAGTACTAACAGTGCGCCGATGGCCAAGCAAGAAGTAAGTCTTATCTTACCGGATGATTACTTAAAGCAAAGCCTCATAGAGCAAATTCAAAAAGATCCGAACCTGTTGCAAACGTTCACCACTTTGAAGCAGGCAATGAGAGAAAATGCGCTTCAGCAAGCACAGGGTATTAATTTTAACGAATTGATGTCTCATAACACAAGACATCTAACATAGTCTTAGTCGTATAATGAAGGCACCTTATGCGCGGCGGAGAGCGGTCGCAAGTAGACAATTTTCAATTTACAAATTCATATTTTGACACAGAATGTGTACCTTTATAGGTTGCGACCATCTGGAAATTTCAGTAAGAGATACGTTTGTGTATCTAGTTTGATTTATAACGCATAAGGGGATGTGTAGATACTTTATCTTTTTTAAGGTATTTCTAGTCCGTTGTCGTTAGTTTTGAAGAATTCGTCGTTTGTGTTTCATCTCCATACTCACTTTTCACGCTCAGATCATTTATTCATCTTCTTCTTTTTATCTCAATTTCACTTTTTAAGCACGTTCACGCCGGCTTCATTACATTAAAAAAAAAAAAAATTACATCATTAATTACATTTATATATTTTTACATTTATGTAATCAAAATTTTGTTTATATAAAATTATGTGAATTATATGAAGTCACTTTTTCAACATCAACATATAAAGTCACATCTTTTAACAAAATTTATGTTTGCGCATATGTTGATCGAGATGCTCTTTTCACATTTATAGCATCACATTGCGTGCACGGATCTTTTCGTTCCTAAATTCAATTTTAAATATCTTAAATATCTTAAATAATCCGACACAAACGTACGAATACTTGAAATACGGCACTCCTGATCCACCGGTAGATCAAACCGATGTGAACGTGTTAAAGGCTGATTTATATGATACTGGATAGAAAGATTTTTCATCGTTGATACTCAGAAATAAGATGAATTTATTATTACATTTTTACAATTTTCTTTGCCACAAAATATTTTGAAATAAGAACACGTGGAATGGAAAACGCGCTCACAGGTGTCACGGTTCTTGCACACAGGAATTACATATCTATTGTTTCCAAAAAAGTGGCCGATTCGATCATCGCATGATCCACACGTTGCCAACACGTTATCCTGTGTGCAGGAGACATTACAATCGCATGTCGGATTAACAAATATTTGCCATTATTTTTTAATTTAATTCTTCTGTTTATAGATATAAAAAGAGAAAAAGATCGGTGGACGCTCGCATGCATTGTGATTGGAATATTTCCAATAAAATGCTCTCATACATGTGTGTCGCACATTACATGTACGCGAGCGTGTATTTGTCTGTGTATGTGTTCGTTATAAATATAAGAATTGTAGACGGCACTAATTAAAGCTGACAATGAGAGGTGGATGACTGCCATGCTACACAACAAAACCAAAGACTTTACACAAGTGTGTGTAAAATAGCAGTATTCTAGTTTATTTTTGTTGGAGCTCCTTTTTCTGAATTTTTCATAAGTCCGACATTTCCGAACTAATAATTTAATTTTTTATCAAATGACGAATTTGAATATAGAAATAAAAGAATAATATGTACATTTTCTTTTAAATGCGCATAAGCCGATGATTTTTCATCATTGATTTTAATTCACGAGATAACGAGACGTTTTACATGATGTGAATAGAAAGATGCAATAACGTCTTACGCCATATACGTGACAAGATAAATATTATTAACAATCATGAGACAGTATTGTGCGATGTTTTTTCAAAATGTGCATTATAAGACTCCGTCGTGCATTTATTCAAAATGTCATTCAAGTTGTTACTGTATAGTAATAATAACAAAAAAATGCGACATGTATAAATGAGACATGTATTTTTCAAATCGAAATATTTTTGAATAAAACATCTGTAATACAAAAGACTACTTCAATCACGCTTTTCAACCGTTAAGAAAATACCGTTGTAGTTTTACATAATGTTATGTAACGAAATAACTTAAACTTAGTACGGAAATATGTTCGGCTGAACTTTGTGTATGTCTTCGACAATAACTAAACTGTTTACGTAAAAATGAACTTGATGATCACGAAAGAAACTCAAAATTAACGATTTATCAATGTGAAGGAAACGGTCTTCTATTTCCCACAAACAACACTCGTCAATTTTGCGTAAATGCCGGAAGTAAGGCTAAAGAAGGACGTGAGCCATTCGGCCAAATGGTTACTCAATGTCGTCGGTCTGGATGTCGCGATTTCCACTTCATTTTTGTCTTCTAATTCATCTTGCAGCTCTAATTGACTTAAGGGTTCAATATCGTTGAACAAGTCGTCGTTAGGCAGCGTTTTTATTTTGTTAGGACTTTTTTCGCTAGAGCTCATACGGCTCGCGTTCTTTGTCGCGTTTATTTTGATCGTCGATTTTACCTCGGTTGAATTGTTCTCGAAACTGCTTGAATTCATCTTATTCTCGCGATTCTGCAACATGGACAACGACTTCACTTGATCGAACAAAGTGTTATTGGGATATTTGAGATTCGTGAAATTATCTATTTTTGTCGTGTCGGTCCAGATGATTCTCAGAGATTGCAGATCGGAATTCGGCGCGCCTTTCCCCAGAATCTTCTCTATATAGCTAGTATTGTCAGGATGGAAAACAAAGTTATACGTTGCGCGTAGTTTTTCAAAAAACTTCTCCAAGGATTTTGTGGCATTACTTAATTGTTTCTGATACGCCACTAGACCTTCCACTGGGAACAACTTAGTTATTTGCGGCTTTGATTGCACTCTCATAACGAAGAGCTGTGAAAGATATGAATTTATATGTAATGTTTAGAGCTATAGTATAATAAAATCTCTGTATCATTGTTTTAGTTAAATCAAGCTTCTTTAAAAAAAAATGTCATTTGTTTTTTAAAAATATAGATTTTTTTATTTTTAGATAAAAGTCAGAAAGTTTCTTCAACGGTTGAATGAACGTTTTCCGTAAAATGAATTTTACCGAATGTGACGTAATATGTCGCACACAGGTGATACAACCCATAATCGTATGTTACCACACTCCGTTGCTACTCACTGAATCTACTAATGTCGTATGGTAGAAAGAGGAAGAGAGAGAGAGTTTCATTTTTCATAAAAATTACAAGTTACTTCAGTAATTACGGTAGAAATTAGTAATTATTTTTACGCTCTGATTAAGAGCAGCGTTATTCTGCAGAAAATTTGTCATCACTAGACGCGGAAATGATTATGTTTGGCTTTTTGATAACGAGTGTAAAAAGCAAATTTATTTAAGAATATAAATTTTTGTACACTAGTATATTTTAATGTAAATTACATGGAAAAAATATATGATTTCTTGCACTTTTAATGCCACAGTTATGACTGATGTATTATTCGAAAACTACTTTTTAAAATGTTTTAAATGTGCAAGTAATTCATATCGTCAAAAAAAAAATAACTATTGAGACAATTAGAAAAAGATGTCAGTGACACATTAAAATAGAACGTTAAGATCTCTGACTGTATAATGAGTTGTATTATATGAATTATTAATGTGAAAAACTTACGCAAAAAAGGCAGTATCTTAAGAACTTCATACTTTTTCCGATATGATAATTTATTGGGTTTCTTCAATTGTTCTGTGCGATCGACTGAAAGTCTCCTTCGATTTCAAAACCCCTTTATACTTTCATGCGCCTGCAAAAGCGTAAGTGCGCACCACGATTGATTGGCTTTCATGGGTTATATTGTCTTTCGCTTGCGTCTCTGTGCAAGAGAACCACCAACAGTTGCTCAACGGAATTGACAGTCGTGGCACGCATGGCTTGCTTCGTGGTCTCTTCGTTGAAACGATATTAGTCCCCGATTTTTACGGCGGGTCAAGGCGTCGCAGAAAGTTGACAGACGAATTTTGAACATCGGGAGAAAATCAAACATGCGTTAGATGTGTGATTTTTCGCTTTTCCGATGTGTGATCATCGAAATGCGTGATTTATTTGACAAAAACGGCACATCTTCAGATAATAGAATGTACATGAGAGTAAAATATATATATATATTCATACAGTGTAAATTTACAATAAGAACCGGGCGTAAAACGGCAAGTTCATTACGTTATACTTTATCTATGGATCACTGGCGGTCATTAATACAATTTGTTTTCTAATAGTTTAAATTCTTTTGTACAAGATCACGGCCTAGTTATACGTATTATCGTTAAAAAATCTGATCTTGTATTTTACGTTCGAACACTTAGATTATCATTGTTGAAGGAAGAAAAAGGAAACACACGCTTGCGCGTCTTTCCACGAAATCTCTCCCACATTTTTACGAGATTAGATTTACCAATCACCTGTGGACAATCGAATCTTTTATTGTGACTAGCAATAATATGTAAAATACGATCGATTGAAAAAATGTGTCCACTTATGAGTCGATTTGGCGTCATATCCGTGGTATTAATTCGATAATAAAAAAGAGATTATGCATATCGAAGACGACGTTTCAATTTTAGCGACGTTTTAATTAATTATAAATTTTTATGGGAGTCTGCGCTGGAATTGTGGCTTAATATATCGAAATACGAAGCAGAGAGAAGTAGCATTCGTAAAGATAAATCACAAAAAGGATATTAGCCGACTTTTATGAGATAAAACGTTAAATGGAAAGTTAAAAAGGACAATACATGTACATTAAGACAAGCACTTGTTCACTATAAGAAGATTTGTCCCTTTCAGGATCTTTGGTCGGAACTGACCATAAATAAGCAAAACCAGATTTTGTGAAAGTTATTGTACAAGAGCAACTAGATAGTGTAACTTTTTTCGCAAAAATTGTTTTATATTTAAAACGTGCAGAATTGCTTTTTAAAGCTATATATCTTGTCCGTTAGTTCAGATATTTTGTGCGCAATTCGTGCTGACATATGAAAGTTAATAGTCTATTATATAAATAGGTGATTTAACTACAATCGTAAGAATTAAAGAGATTAATTTTTGCCTTTAAATAGCATGAGTTTTCAAATCACTTAAAACTGTGAATTTTAACTATATAATTCATCGTGTATGGCGCGCGTAATGAAACAAATAAATGAGTGAATGAGAGAGAAAATAAAAAGATACATATATACAGAAAAATAGAGAAAAAGAGGCAGGAAGAAAAATAAAGCAAAAAATAAAAACAATATTTATGTTGATTGCTTGATAAATTGATTGTCGAGTAAAATCAAAGAGTATTTAGCTGCTAATGCTTCAATTGAGCATCACAAGAAGTTTTGGTCGCGATATCGAGTGCAGAGATTTTTCGGAGTACGTATAATTATATGAAATATAGTAATCTATCTTAGATAGCGTAATTATATAATCTATATTTAGTCGGTATATATAAGTAAAAGAGAGAATGTGTAAATGCTATATAATTTTTCACAGCGAGAGATTTAGAAACAGTATGTGTCTAATATAGGATACAAAATATCTTGTGCAATCTGTGATAAAGTATATCGTGACGCGTGAAACGCGTCTGTATGTATAATCATTTTTACACAATTTACGATAATTATACATGATGTAATATTTATATATACCCGTAACAATCCGGAAAATGTCTACTAATAGCAGTTCGCATCAAAAATGTTAATTAACTGTTCAATATAATACACATTCTTTCGAAAAGTAAATTTTATCATGCCGTCTTGTTTTACTAAAAATTTAATTACACGGTAAATTGAAAAATAAAAAAAAAAACAAAAATTATATTATATACATCAATTATTACATACGCTGCGCACGAAAACGTTAAATATACAGTGTGATTTTTAAATGAGTATACAAATTTTTCTTGACAGGAGTATAGGTATTTTTACGATAAAAAATTTTCTAAGCATCTGTTATGAGTAGGCATTTTTCCGTATTCCTGGAAGGATTTTTAGATCCGCATCTCTCACGTTTCTCTAAATGTACCTGCCTTTTTGAGCATCGAATAGACATACCTACAGTTAGAATCAATCGATGAGATGCGAGTCCTAGCTTACGAGAGCTGTCGAATTGTAATAAATATAAACGTATATATAACGCGGAAGTGTATTCATCGCTTGACTTATGCAGTAAGATAGGTTGGTTTGCATAAATTGCGCGTTTTGAAAATTGCCACATGAAAGTTGGAAAAACGCTCAATAATATATATGTATATATATATATATATATATATGAGTGATTATTCTTATTGACTAACAAATCTGTCACAGTTTCACATAACAATTTTATGTACGAAATAGTTCGAGATACGGCTTTGATATACCGGTCGCCGCGTGAGCTCTGAACGCTATCTCTTAATTAAGTTCACACATTTTTGTTTTTATGGTCCCCCGTGTCTCATTTTATAAAGTCTGACAAGTCTCTCTTCGGTTGCCTTTTTTTTTGGTTGTGCGTTTTTTTGCGTCGGTGTGAATTATAATATAAATCTCTCAAATATACGCAACGAAATATTCAATTAAACTAACAAACTTAATTGTTTGGTTGTCAGTCGAGTTTTAACGTTAATAACTTCGGAAATCAAAAACACAATGTTTACATACGCGTAATGTTTCAAGTAAAATTCTTTTACATCTAAAATATTCGAATAATCGGCTTATTCGTATCTCTGACAGCGTCAATTAATTAAAGATGTCGTTGTGTCGCGAGTTTTTGTTCTCACGAGTCTGTTTGTGTTTTCTAAAATATCATACAAAATACGAACGTGTACATAACTTCAATATGCATACACTTTTACATTTATGTACACCTAGGCAAGCTGTAACAACATGTATGGTAACTCGCGAACAACTCACTCGAGTATGAGATCTTAGGATGTGTTTACACGATTCGATTTTTGTTGATCAACTATTAGTTGAATAACTATTAAAAGCTAATTGAACAACATAAATACTAGTTTATCTAAGTGAAGTGTTTATAAAAAATAGTTATACATTTATTTAATTTGTTTATTTTACATTATTTTACCTACATGAAACAAATGTGTATGCACTTGTTCAAGTTGCTTTTATTAAAAATCGAAACGTGCAAAAACGCTTTAACTCGAACCCAATTGCTAATCTATATATTCATGAAAAATGATCTTTGAGTTTGAACCGTTAGTGTCAGTTTTATATACGAGATACCAAGGATACTGTAGTATCAGACTGATTGTAAATCTCAAACTAAAATGTTCACGTGTGTATGAAAATGACACTAACGCAATACAAAATCGAAAACCATTTTCAGGAATTCTCACAACATATCGCTAAAGCATCGTAAGTATCAAATCTACATATTACCCTTTCTCACATATATGTAATAATAACATATATTGTTAGAAAATTGACGCAGGAAGTTTTGATGCAAGCATATTTTTTTACGTGGGTGTATTTACTTCGAAAACTCGACAAACAAAACAAGCACGAATTTATATTAAAAAAAAGAAAGACATTAATTGTAAACTTTCGCTCGTAGTGTATCAAACTTTCGACGTGACGCGCGGTATGTTCCAGTACGTTCAATGTTTGAAAAACATGAAATATGTTTACGCAATGCTTCTCTCTGGATTGCCACGGCATACATAAAGCATTTGCATTGAATCTGAAAATTTTTTATAAACATTTTTTCTTACGTTATTAATGGAATGAAAAAAAAGCGATAAATAACTTGTATCGAGACTTACCATGAGACTTGAATTACTTTCGTACCATTAACTTTCTCATTAAATTGTAATTTAACATCACAAAATGTGGATTTTCTCGCTACATTCGTTATCAATAAAATGGTGCATAGTGTTGAACTAGATAATAAAGTTTCTTTGGAAGATTAATTTTTCGTTGGTTCGTTTTTTTATTTTTTGACGATTTCGTCCGGCTTTTGATGTCGCGATCGCTTGCGCTGAGATCGCGATCGATCGTCGTTTTTTTTCCGATCTGTTTTCAAACGTCAACGTGCTATTAGATCGGGAGATCTGTTATTCTTTGTTCTTCTGCCGATAATGGGCACTACCTCTTCTCGATGTCCGATTCCTGGCTCGATGCTTCCGTTACCGGTGGTAAGGGAGTTTCCACTGACACTTGTCTGCCAATACGCAAATTAATGAAAGAATCATTAGAACAGAGGATATTGAGGATGTCGAGTGTGTTTGTTCTATGTTATATTAACGTTTGCGGGATGTATTTTTATAGACGCGACTGAGATTTCATTGAATAGAGTTCAACTGTGTGTGCAAACGAGAAAACTTTACCGAGATGGAACACGTAAAAAATAATTTTGAGGAGAGCTCTCTTCACTTTTTTTGTTCTAAATGTGATGTTTACCTGCTCGAGTGCCAATCGTAAGAATCTGGCGCGGAATTGCTTCTCTCGTGAAAACGTTGCGCTTTTATGCCTCTCATCGCATTGCGCTGAAACGAGAAGGACGCGCCGCTGTTTTCCGTTTCTGCCGATTCCATATTGTTGCCGGTCGTTCGTCCGAGCCGCTTAGACAGAAATGGATTCTGAGGAACAAAGACAGGTTTTTTTCATATTTTTAATTTCTGGTAAAGTTCTGCAAAATGTTGCGAGTGATTTAATTTTTCGATCGGTTTAAAAATAACATAAATTTCATTTTTGTTACTTCTGTCGAAATCGAAATCTCGCGCGAAAACTCTGAGCGGTTAGAAATTATTTTGATAGTATATCAGATCGCACGCCTATAACGCGGATATACGATATATCGCCATCAGTCTTTCGCATTTTATAAGGATCGTACGCTTATAGATAGTATTGACATGCACCTGTCGAAACTGTCATCGTATAATATTCATGCGAGCATATGCCGTTACGTCAAAGTCAGTTAAGCGGATACATGTCGGAATATACTGTCGCAGCATATTGTAGTATTATACGTGATCTGAGCTTTCCGCCGCGACGACGCGCAGTGGCAGCGAGTATCTCCGTTTCCGAGTAAACGCGCAAATCTTTCGCGATATTCATAGAAGAAATCGAGACTAAGTCTCACACTGATTATATTCGCAAAAAAAATTTTGCTTTTAGATCTAGAAGCTAATTAATTTTTGTCTCACCTGAAAACTGTGCTGCTTTAGCATGGTCTTAATGAGCACCAATGTGCCGAGTTTGATGACTTCCTCGTCGGTGACAGTGACCGGTATGCGACAATTGTCGGCTTCGCTCGGCAGTGGTTCGGTCGCATCATTGGTCAGCCACGAATGTTGCTTTATCCCCGATATCTTGATCCTCTTCTCCGGTGATTTGTCGAGCATCTGTTCGATCAGATGCCGCAACTTTGAAGACACTTGATGCTCTTGCGGGAACACAAGCGGTTTGCATCGAATAATTTCATAGATGGCTGCGGCATCGGCACCGGACCAAGGAAGATCCCCAATTACCAGCGCGTACAATGTTACCCCCATCGACCACACGTCGCATGGCTAGAATCAGATTTTTTCATGTTGCACATTTTAAGTGCAAATTTAACATTTAAAAAATTGAAAAATAAAATGTTTGTGAATTTGTCACTTGACTAAAATAACATTATCGCTGTCCGTGATATTTTAAGAGAAATAGAGAGTCTTTGTTGTCTATGATAACTCGATAAGTATTGCTAATGAATAATAACACGTGCAAAAAGCATATTTTCTAAATTTACAACATTCGTGTCCACGCGTGTATTCATCTCAAATCTTTATAACAACTGATTGTTAATCTTGCCATTTTCTGACCTTTAACTTATTTATCTCGATGTTAGAAAGAGAGAGAAAGAGATAATAAGTTTTGCTCTACAAAAATCGTGTTTAATGCGCATTATGCCATATCCGTAAAAAAATATTTAAATGTCAAGCTGCTATGTTTATTATAAAGATCCACAAAGAGAATGTCTTTTTATTTATAAAAAAAGTTTATGGGGAGAAAGGTAAACACAACGACCATGAACTTTTATTCTGTGACATTTAAAAAATGTTGTTAGCCGGGTAACGTGACGCATTAACAATATCCGTATAATGGTTTTCAAAGACCGTGATTTTGAAATTTATTTTTCTCTTTAGATTATTCTTGTTTTCTTATTATGTCTTAAGAAATCAAATTTTATAATATGTTACGATGATTGTGCGGACTCCGTGTTTTATCGAAGAAAGACTTATCGAAGTTCGGGCAAAGCAAGGCGCATTGCAGAACTATTCCGCAAGAGAAGAAATTCGTTGCACGTTTATGTTTCTTAATTGAATAAACTTGCGCTAACCGCCAAATTAGTTACTCTTTCGCGGGAATGTCAGCAATTTCGAAAACATAATGTTAGTAATAAATGCGATTTAAATATACTATTACTATTTTGTGTTTCCGCACAATGCTCCGCAAAGTGGATTTCTTTGCGATAAAGATTATCTTTTTGTTACGATGAAATAAAAATGAAGTACAGTTTTGAAACAAAAGATTTTTGCTCGCATTTCCACATAAGCTAAAGCCGCCTTGTCGGGAACTGGCGCAGTCGTTTATTTCGCAGCACGTTGCGGATTAAGCGTAATCGAGCGTGCGAGTTCGCGGGTCGTGAGTCGCTTATTATAGATATATCGCCTTTTCCTCGACACGACGACGCGACGGAAATTCAAGCGATCGGCCGTAATGTGTCGATAAGGTCACGCGATAGCGGCATAGTTGGCTTCGTAATCTCGGAGATATACGAGGAGCAGAATTGTCACTGTGCTAAATTACATGCCGCCTCCTCCTTTCTCTCGCACGAAAGCGTGATAATGCGCGGTCGATCTCGGCGCTAACTTTATATGCCCGCTGTCAACTATCTAGACAAACGATTCATATCGCCTCTCTTTTGCGACTAAGTCCCGATGCAAAGGGTTCTCTACGTGTGGAGATCGTGTGCATTCAAATTTAGTTTATATCACGCGCGCTATTATATATCGTTTCTTTTTACGCACACGCTTCATCGTGACGAGGCAGAGCGTCATACAGGCGACCTCCGAGTAATCGACCGAGTGAGGGAGGGAGTATAATTAGAAATAAAGATGTATTAAAAAATAGAAGGTTGACAGTAGTCGGTGAAAAGAATCTTGAACGGAGATAATGATGCAGTCGCCGGCAGAAGATTTACATAGTCCAGGCGGAATCCGCGTAAAGAATAATAACCGACCTATAACCTTTCCCGACAATTAAAGATGCGCATGAAAGAAACGGGGTAAAAAAATGACTAAGAGGGTAGACTGGACCTACTGTATCGATCGAACGAGTAGGTAGTAGTTTTAGACTTGTTTTTGTATTTATTATATTGATAACAGATAAACGATTTTTTTCAGAATAAAAAAATAGTCATAAAAGAATTTCTGTCGGATCTCAATTGTTTAAAACTTGACCAATGTTTTGCAGTTACTGTTATCTCGACTGTAATATTGCACTGTAATTAAAATTCAAGAGTTAAGATATGAAGAAGAACAACAAGCAGAGATAGAAACACCATCTAAGAACGTTACTTGTGTTAGTAGTAATCACGATATTCCAGTATTCTCTTAAGATTTGTAATATACGCGCGCGCGCGAAATCTACAAATTGCAGCGTCATCAGCCGTTTCTCTCTCGAGCATAAGAGAAAGCCTGTGCACATGCAACCAATTCAACGCGCAAATTATTCCCTCGCATCAGCCGCTTGGCGCGCGTTTTCGTCGATACGTCGCAATATTACGACTAGTTAACTCGAAGACTATTCGGAACAGGCAACACGATGTGCGCATACATGTTTAAACAGATTCCAATCAAATCGCATTTAATCGTCCGACACCTAATAGGGCGGCCTGCTTAATTGTATGTATATAATATATATTGTATTACATATATAATAGATATGTAAACTCGCGAGGTTCGTTAGTCGAGTGCCTCTCTCGCGATGCATGTAGGTCACTCCGCACGTGTCAGCTCGAGAGGCCACTGCTTGCGGGTGGAAGTGAAGTGTAATAGTGGCCGATTTATCGACTTTTAATCTCAACGAGATCGGTTCTGCTGCGCCTGTGACGCTTCGTTCGGTTTTCTTGCTTCGTTACAAATTCATAAAATCGTCATGCACACTGCGAACGCGAGTAAATAACGCACGCATTCGGAAAAATTTAATTTGTAATGACTGTTATACGAACTAAAATACAGGATTATACGAATGATATACATCGCAATGTGAGAATGTAATACATACTTACCGGACCGAAGTAGTAATTGCTGGGAAGTGTTGTCTCGGGCGCCGCAAAAGCCGGCGTGCCAGCTTGTCCTGTCAATAATTCTCCAGGTTCCCTTAATTGCGTGCTAACGCCGAGATCAGCAATTTTAATCCTGTCGTTCTTGTCCACCAGTAAGTTACTCGGCTTTATGTCACGGTGCACGATATTTTGATAATGCACTGTGTAAATCATAATAAAATACACCACATAGTACCACTTTCAAATAATTGTCGTGATTTTATTAAAATTTATTACCCCCCCAAATGACTATATTTTGTATTTTGCGTGAAAGTAGAACGATTTTCTAAGCTTTAAATTGAGCGTTATTTGTGAAATTAATATTTCTTTACAGTTTCTGACATGAATATGTATCATTGTTGTGGAAAATATATCAATCGTGATTATACGGACTTTACGCGTAAATGCACGCAATGCCTCTTTCGTCATTAATCTGTAATTAAACGCCAAATATATTGCGCAAATCCGTCTGTCGAGCAGATTTGCATATTATTATTTAACGCATAAGTGATAAACATGATAAGCTGTGCGTGCTAAATGCAATCTTGTATGTTCCATGACATGTAACGTAATTAAAGAGACAAAAACTGATATCTTTGTAATTTCAAAAAACTATTAATGTGTGATAGTATATAAACAAACAAATTATAGAAAAATATTACAAATTTTTATTTTTACGCGTGTATACGTTCTGATATTTATTTTCAAGTTTTATATAATTTAATAATCAAATTAATGAGCAACACTTTTGAAATAACTTTCTAAAAAAAAACTTTGCACGAACACATTCTATATTAAATTACATACAGTATGTCTAATGACTTACAATATTCGACTCCCAGTACGACGTCACGAAAATAACGCCTGGCCGTTTCCTCTTGCAGAGGGTTGTTAGTAGGTATAATGAGGATCTCGCCCCTGTGGACCAGTTCGAAAACCAGATAGAGGTTGTCCTTGTCAGGATGGTCGAGCACCTCAACTAACTTGACAACATTAGGATGATCAAGTTTCCTCAGAATGGCGATTTCCTTGTAAACATTTGCCAGAGGATCGACGCTCGTTCTTCGCGGCGCCATTCTCCCGAATATGCCCGCTTTCTTCATTAATTTTCTTTTGCTCAGTATCTTCATGGCGTAATATCGGCCGTTGTCCTCATTGTAAACCTTTTTTACAAAGCCGAAAGAACCCTGAAAAGCAAACGTGAATGATGTGTAACAAAGGCGCAAAAATCCGCAGCTGTCGCGTTTGTGTTTTCAGGTGACGATTAGTTAATTTACTTGTGAGATAAATTAATTTAATGTTATTTAAATCGTGATAATTAATAATTTGTATCAATAATACAAAGAGAGAGAGAGAGAGAGATTATTTTTTTGTGATTTATCTTAAGATAACTTTGTTTCGTAATTATGCAATAAAAAAAAATTAACGTAAGATGAAAGAAGATGATCGATATCGTAAAATACGTTGTTTATAAATACGATCTTTTCCAGTAAGTGTCGCTGAATTGATTAAATGTCAAATCGACATTAAATTTCATTTTGACAGCTTCCATTTCGATGACGAATTCAATTTTAAGTTTGAATGTAGTTTTAAGCTGAGCGATAAGAAAATATTAAATACATTTTACGACTTTTTTTCTCTCTTTTTACATGTCAAATATAATCCTGTATGTAAAATGACAACTTTGTTTGTAAAAAAAAAAGAAAAGTCTTTCTTTCCCTCTTTATATCTTTTTCCTTTCCCTCTTTTTTCTCTTCAGTGAAACGTTCTCTGGAATTTCTGCTGCAAACCTCAAGAACGCGCGCGATAAACTTCGTCTCGCAGCTCTCTGTGCTCTTCGCTCAACCATGATAAAATGCAAAGTTATTGCTATGACTCGTTCTTTTTTTCTTGCATCTATTCTGAATTCAATCAGGCCACGTCGAGTGCGTAAGCATCGAAGCGAGCGGTTTTCATTCGACGCGTTTCTGTGCGCGCTTTCGTGCGAGGAAATTCTTTTGAAGCGTCATTTATCGAGAAACGAAAACGGCACTTTTTAACCTTTGTATAATATTAAAGGCTTGAAGTTCTCTTGAACACTAATTCATGACGTCAGAAGAGCAAAAACATGTAATTTGCAAGTTATTTTACAATTTAGATTATAATATAAGCAATCATTTTTGCGAGACTTTAAATAAGAAAATAAGAGTTTAATCAGTCAGAAATATGAAGTCGCTAGAATACGAAACGTTGTGTTTCTTATAGCCATGACGTGTTATTTAAAAAAAGAATAAAATCAATAACATTATCGAGAGTGGGTATTATAGTAGATATATTAAGCATTTTTATTTTAAATCACTAATTGAAACGCATCATTTGATCAATCGAGGAACAGAAAAGCAATTAAGTGAGGAATATTGAAAGCAAATATATAGATCCGGCAGAAATAATTAAACTCATTGAACAAAATCCGTACAGCAAACAATCTTCGAGGAAATGCGAATTAACGTCGATATGTCGATATGTGTCAGAAGATATGCAATCGAATGAAGTATAGTATCGCGTGAAAATGCAATAATGATTTTCACAATTTCTGCTCGAATTTTTATTTTTACGAGCGATATATTGCATTACCGATACGTAACGCGATTATCGGCAATAATTTGCGATTGTTAATTCTTAACAGGTACGAAGAATAAACAGAAGAATGGAAATTGCTAGAAATGATGACTCGCAGTGCGAGCTATCGGTTTATTGAAGAAGTGCTCGATATCAATAATCATATCATTCCCTCATTCGATACGCAAAGATCGCGAAATGGTTTTTTTTTTTCACCGAACGAGGAACGCAATATGTTGATCCGCTTATCGACAAATGAAGCTTGATTGTTAAAACGTCGCACACGTAATTGAAAAGGCTTTAGGCTGTCGCAATATACGGACGTCAACGGTCCACTACAAAATTGATTCGACACAAAATACATACGAGGGCGGTCCGATAAGTACTTAGCCTCACTGCCCGATGGTGTCAGTATCGCAAGAGAGATTACTATCGTGTAGTACATT
>QVOB01005186.1:0-32618 GCA_014839585.1 Pseudomyrmex concolor
CTCTCTCTCTCTCTCTTTCTCTCTCCCTCTCTCTCCTCTTCTTCCCTTTTCTCTCTATATACCTTTTCCTCTTCTCGCGTGCGAGTATTTGACTTCAAGCCGCATAACTTAAAGTTTGGAAAGAAAAACGTTCCGTATAACTCGGCGCACTTATATCGAATTCGCTCGAATGTAGACCGCATTACGTCACCATGGAAAGAGTTTAACCGGAGTTTAAGAGGCATGGGAGGAAGTGCGAGGGTATAACTTTTTAGAGGGGAGAAGGAGGAGGAGGCCCGCCATCCACATGCCACCGAAGTCGTCGGCAACGATACAAGTCTGCTATCGCTCGAGCGAGTGCGAGTCGATATCCTCCCTTTCCTCCCCCTCTTTTCCCACGATTTGGTGGAATGCTTAACTTTAAGTGCGGATGCTTTTACTCACTCGGCATCCGAGCGCTTAGACTTAATAGAATACCGATACTTTCAGTCAGTCATTCGATATCGCGTCTATACTCCAACCGAAGGTTATATCTTATCTTGGAAAGTGCATTGATTGTGTCAATCAAAAGAGTAGAAAAACAATACTTCGAATAAAGTAAGAAATTCGATACCGATAATTGATACGTTAGTTCGAGGCCTCTTTGAAGAGCTTCAAACTATATATAAAAATTATTCGGAGTTTATATACAGTATTTTTTCTTTTATTTGCTCTCTCTCTCTCTCTCTCTCTTTGCACTTCTTTCTTCTGGACAACAACTCTTATCTTTCCGCTTATCGATGTCTCACTAATAATCGAGAGCAAGTCACACGCTTTCGCGCTGAGACTATCGAGGAATCGAAAGCGTGGTTTTATCCCGATAATCCGATACCATCACGAAAGCATTCCTACATATCCGCATCGTTTACTCAAAGTCTGCCTTACGGTAGTGCGTGGAGTTGCGTCTTTCGCACAGGCGCTCTCCCTCCCATACCATCTCTCTGCCACTCTCACTCTCTTTGTCTCTCTCTTTCTCTCTCCTAGCCTCTTCCGTTCGGGCTTGTTCGTGTCGGGGTTGCCCCTATCTCGGCCGCGCGTTGCTCCGACATCGGGTACTCTCGGGCGCGCGCACTCTCCCGCCAAACGACCAAGTGAGAGGAGAGCTCGTGCAAGCAAGAGGGGAAGTACTACGCGGTGCCGCCGCCGGCTGTGCGCGCGAGGGTGGGGAACGGCGCCCCGCGCTCTAAAAGCCCCGTAGGCCGCGCCGCCACCGCACTACTCCGCACACGCTATCACCGTGGGGCACGGACACGCTCTCTCCCTCTCTCTCTCTCTCGTTCACTCACTCCCCCGAATGCCTCCTTTGCCGCCGCTGCCGCTCGCTATTTCCGCGCGACGCGTGCTCGCCGCACGATCGGGACGTGTGTGCCCCGTGAGTGTCTCGGCCGTGACTCGTTTGAGAGGGTTTTAAACAGTGAGTGTCGCCGCGTGCCCCGAGTGACTCCGATCTGAGAAACGACTTTTTTTGTGATAGTTTGTGACTTAGTGACAAACAAAAAAAAAACAGAGGATATACATATTTCGGAAACGGAACATCGTCGCCGATGACATATATCGAGCGAATAATCGAGAAGTGAATTTTGAACGTGAGTCACGCACTTGAGAGACGCGCAATCTGTGTTGTGAAGAGGGTGGATTGTGTGCAAAGAAAGAGAAGAAAAAACCGAAGTATACAATAGAGAGTGCGGCTGATTCTTCGATCGTTTTCGTGTGTGAGTCACGTTGTCACTAACTCTCTTCTTTATTCTCTCTCTTTTTCCCTTCTATCATTCTTCGAAGTTGAACGAGTTCTCTTTCCCATTTTTGCGGCGCGGCAAGAAATCGGCTTGGATCATCATGGATTGGAGCCGAGGGATCGGCCTGGTCAGCGTGTTGTTGTTCTGCCTCGGCTGGATCGAGGGTGAGTGCACTGTGCATGTTGTGTGTCATTTGTTTTTTGCGTCAGTCTCGCGCACGAGCCACGCGGCTTCAGTTTCGTGCGTTGACGCATGAATCGGACCTTTGTCAAACGTTTCGCGGTCCGAGAGAGGCCTCGACGCCGTTCGCGCTGCTCGATCGATTCGATTAATCGCCGGCGATCCGCGTCGGGAATGCGCGGCGTTTCGGACATCCGCCGGGGCTGTTCTGACCGCGCGCGATGCTGTTTTGCTTTTGTTCGCGACGCGACGTCGATGGCCTATTTGCGGGCCCGCTATTATGAGCGGGTTGCACGCTTGACGATAACGCGCCGCACGCGTTAAGCCTCTATCTGAGGATAGCCATCGGAAATTGTTTCATAACGAGAGACCGTCACTTATATTTTGGTCGCTCAAGAGACCGTGACAGTCTCTTGAATTTCCGTACAAATTCTTTCAAGAAATACCTCGGGCTCTCGAGGCACGCTCGGCTCATTATTTTTACATTTTAGGGATATTTTCCGCGCAACTTTAAAAAAAAAACGTTGTTACTTTAGGAATTTTTAATCTTCAGCAAAGAATATCACACGTTAATATTCTTACCCCCATTTTTTTCGTCGTCGTCAGTGCCGACGCCAAAGTTTTTTTTTTTTTTTTTTTTTATGGAGCCTACGTTATTTTCCCTGCTTCACTGTTCTCGAAATTAGGAAAGTTATGAAATAGGAGAGATGTACTTTTCGAAGAGGGGTGGCTGGCCGTCGTTCGGAGGGATATTACTGATTCTTGCCGCACTAGCCGTTCGAAAGTAGTCATACATTTATTCTGCCGCGACGAGAATGACGTTCTATTGGTAATAACTAAAGTGCTGAGTTTCTGAATTTTTAAGCAGAACTCGAGTGACTTATGCATTCGAGTTCGCGAAGTGTAACCGTTGAATACTTAAGTATTGGAAATGGTTTAAGAAGCGATAAAATACTCTTTTGTGAAACTCAAAAAGTACAATCACACGAGCCGATCTCGGAATAGTGTTTATTTAAAAAATAAATGGCAACCTCTTTCTTTACGATATAAAGCTGAAAGCGGTTGGAACAAACGATCTTGTTTTATGCAGCAAAGCATTTCAAAAGCTTTCTACCAATTATTGAAGCTTTTAGTGTTTATTTCAAGTGTGAATTTGAAATTATTACTTGGATATTGGAAAAAAAACTCGCACGTATCTTTTCGTTTCTTGAACATAAAAATTGTCGCAGATTTGTTAAAATCTTTCTCTAAATAAAATCAAAATAACAGATTTGGGTAAAAATAATTTGAGAAGAGCGTGTTTTTAGAGCGCGAGTTTTAGGCGCAAGACCGCGACGTCCCGTTTCCTTCTTTTAACGCTCTCGCGTAAAACACGCAAGAGCTCGCGCGCGAGCGAGGCGCAAAAGCTTTACAAGAGAGAACAACGCGCGCCGCACAGTTCTCGGCAAATCGGAAGAGTGTGTTCGGTTTACGGATGTAAAACGCGTGAAAAAATAGATGACTGCGGCGGCTACGCGGCGGATAAAAAAGTATGTTGTCGCTTTTTTTTTCCTCTTTCCGTTCCGGTCCCCTGACGCTCCGCACAACCGCGGCCTCCGGCGTTTTTTTCCAACGCTCTTCAATTCGCGAAACGATTGCGGCATACGAGATATGCATTTCCGAGAAACTCGTGCTCACTCTTCCGCCCCCGCACCGCCGCCCTCGTACACGTTTCGCCCTCACGATACACGCGCGGCTCCCACGCCACTCATTCCGAAACTCATTTCGCGATATGGGATAAACAACGGCATTGTCGGAAAACACGAATGAAGCTCGAACGAACGTAACTCCGGACCCGCCGGCAGTACCGTACGATCCAATTACCACCGGTGGTGCGACGCGATTGCATATCCCGGCGATGCTTAATCTAACGGGGATTTTGACGTTATCGCTGATTAAGTATCGATACGGCGGCGATGTCTTTTCCAAGAATATAATGGTCACATCGATAATACTGCTGCGACAATTCGAAAACAAATAGTACACAAGTATCGATGAGAAAACACAACGCATATATATGAAGAGAGGAGTGATGTGTGAATTTAAAAAATTTATAAGATGGTACACATACAAAATTTTTGCGCGATTACCATCCACGAGAGATTCTCGACGTCCTTCTTCCTGACATAATCGATTCCCGGTTGGCACGTAAGATAAATGTCGGTGATTAAACTATTCTATATCGGAGTTGAGAACTACATCAACAATTTTGAATGGCACTTTAAAAGCCTTCTTGATTCTTTGACTTTGTTCGCGTCGTGTTGTTCTCCCTCTCTTTCTCTTTGCTCTCGAAGTAATGAGGCCAAAATGATACATCGAGAGTTACGTCCGTCGATCTTTGCGCGAGATATCGAAGGATAAAAAAAAATTTGTCGCTCGATCGATAAGAACGCGGACGGGAGGGAAAGAAGACGGTGTGTGGATGAGTGCACCGCAGGGGGTACATGTACCCCCGTACGGCGTTTCGCAGCAGGCACGTACGTTTATCGTATATGAACTTCAATTTCGTGATGGAAGTGGATTAATACAATTTAATGGCGCCCCGGGAGAATTATATGCGCGCTGACATCTCGTACCTCGATCTTTCTCTATGAATACGCGGATAAGCGTGCGCGTATATATCTGTGTGCGAGAGAGAGAGAGAGAGAGAGAAAGAGCTCTTGGATCTTGGAGATGTACATTGGGTTGAGAGGGACATCAGCACTCGGTATGTGCCTAATGATAATGGAAATAATAATAATTTCATCTAACATTCCGCGAAAGAAGGAGGTCGCACTTCTAAACCTCCTCTTTCTCTTCTTTCCCTTCCCTCGAGTCCCTTTCTCGCAAGGTACGGTACGCAAATATTAAAGAGTTGCGTCGTCTTCCATCTTCTCCGTTTCCCCGATGTCGCTCAGTCTTAATCTTTCCCCGCTATTTATCTTGACTGTTTGTCCCGAGTCTTTCACGACTATCTCTCCCGTGGCACCTTACTTCATACAATCATAGTGGTCCTGTGTAATTTTTGTTACGATCCTTGGGAGACTCGTTTCAGAACGCAATTAATCTACATTCATCCGTGTATCTTTCCTCGTTGATTAAACGCAGCACTCTTGACATTATTTATCGTTCGCGTTAAAAGTAAGTCGCGACCATTACCAGTTTAATGCTCATTTTTATGCGTCAATAACAGATATAATCGTTTTTACGACACATTGCTCAATATACATCGGCTCGCGAGATAATTACTCGCGCACAGAGAGAGAGATCGAGGATGGTATTGGTGTACTAATAAATTGAATTTTTCTCTTACTCTTTCGCCCGCTCCGCTCGTTCGCTCTGCTTTACGTAATGACAATAACACGAAGACCGCGCGTATCATTACCTAATGTACCCTCTTACAAGCCGCTTTTATACGTAGCTTTTGCTTTCTAATTTCATGGCTTTACTGCATAATGGCATACCTAGCGCTTTTAGAAGCTTATGGCTATAGCACTCGGTAAATATCTCTTTTTTTGCTTCTTCTTTCTCTCTCTCTCTCTCTCTCTCTCTCTCTCTAGCGAATATAAAAAATGCGTATGTACGGCCGCGAGAAAGAAAGAAAGGAAAAAAAAGCAAAACCCGCGGTCGCGCTTATGAGAAATGCAAACGACGTCGCAGGATCTGAAGAACGACTGTCACGGTCGCGTTCATTTCTGCCTCTATTTCCATACGCCGGTGTACGTACGTTCGCGGTGCGGAAAATATGAAGTCATAGTAGTAGCCTGAAGAGAAGAGGGCACGTGTGCAAGGGACGCGTAATACCGTGTTTAACGTGCCTCCGGATCTTAACCACCGCCTGGCACCGCGCGCTGCCAATTTTTCACTCGCCGTTATATAACTTCGCACCGCTGCGACGAGATACAACGCGATCAGATACAACGGTTGCACAAATGTCCCTTGCCGCGACATTATCCGAACAAATCTGAATCCCCTCCGCGCGCGAATGGTGGTCCATTACGTGATAAATGGTCTTTTGCGCGCGACGCTGTGTTTTTTCACAGGTGTTTCTATTAATTTTTTATATATAAAACGTTAATCCAGCGTAAAAAAAAAAAAAAATTACCTTTTCAAGGTACAAAGATATAATTTGACGTATTCCGTCGTGCGGAAATTATTTTATTACACGGACACAATGCGACGCGTATTAATTTATTAATCTTCGGAAAAGTATTAAATACGATTGTGACATTTTTTAAATTTAATTTGCGGTCGTAATTCTATAATCAGTCATATATGTGTTTTAATTATTCAAGACGCAAAATCCATTAGCTCATTATTCATAAATAGCATGTACGCCAATGTACGCCACCAGCTAAGTAAATACAGCCGACATATGTACGTGTGTGCGTCGCCGGACATTTCGGTATGTCCTGTTTGTTCGACTGTTGAATCGGCAAGGCCGAAAGCCGCGACCGCGATGGCGCATAAACCAACGCGGAGAGGGAAAGGGTTGTGCGCGCGGGAGTGAAAAACCAGCTGCCGCGGGGGAGTCGCACGAGGAGGTGGAAGTTAACGGCGCGCTGCGGCGACGGGCAGCGTCGTTGTTATTGTTGTTGTACTATCGACTAAAATTACGATACTCGGCGAGGGAGGGTCGGCTGCGGCGAACTGTGATCTCCGGCCAATAGTTTCGAGACGTAACGCGCCATTCCGTGTGCGCGATCGGCATTAACCCTTCCCCGCGAGCGTTCACCCGCTCGGGTTGGGAAAAATCGTATCGATGCGGCGCGAAACTTGCGCGCGGGAGATGTGCAACGTTACATCGAATTCTATCGCGAGCGGAAATTGCGCGAGCGGGCCGGCAAATCCGCCTCGAAACCGCGAAACGACGTTAGCCGCGTTCCCAATCCTCGCTTTTCGAAAGAGTTTTTCCTCTCTTCCGATTTTTATGACTGTCCGAAAAATCCTACGAATCGTAAAAACATTTTATATATTTTCGATATTACACAAGTACACACACGCACACATACACTTCTTGCTCCGTCAACTATTTCCTTTTGTTCGGAACGGAAAGAACAGACTGTCCGCGGGGAATGTCAGAGTTAACGTTACTATTAATACACTCGAGAGTGTGCGGTCTAGTTATTCCATGCGCTATTATCATGTACGAGTAACGTGTATTTCTCTAAACGGCTGAATAAACGGTATAGTTTCTCGCAGTTTCGGAGAAACTCGCGGCTTTCGTCGGTCATCGCCGACTTCGATCGTCGGTCCCGTCCGCGTTTAAGTCACTTTATTTTAATTGCTGGCTGTAGACGGTAATACGACTGACCAAAGTGCCGCAATCAAGTTAACGAGACAACTTTTACTTTCATGAGGTGAGATATAATTTTGCGCGAATTCCATTTTGTGTTACGTATTAGTATATTTCCTCTCTCTCTCTCTCTCTCTCTCTCTCTCTCTCTTTCTCCTCTCTCTCTTTCTTTCTCGATTATATGTGAGCATTATTTTCGCCCCCGTTTTAGACAATATGCTCTCGTTTGTTCGCTGCCTCGCAACCGCAGGTTCTCTCCAAGTCTCTCTCTTTAATTCTCTCTCTCTCTCTCTTCTCTTTCTCTTCTCAAACGCAATATCTAGATCGGTCCTTTCGCGTATAAGGCGGTCCTCCGCAAAGTTCGCTTGCACCTTCCCTCTTTCATCGCGGATTCTTTGACCAACTTTCGAGGCCGAGGACTTTCCCTCCTCAGGAAAATTTGGATTCGACACCATCTGCGCGTAACTTTTTGATACTCAACATTAAATATCTGTGTAAACCGCGAATTAAAGTTCCGTTGAAGCTAGGTATACTCGAAATTAAATGAAGAATAAGTTACTCTCCTGCATTTCTCGAGTTTTAATCGGGAAAATTTCGACGTTTTTCTTTTGCAAATATAAGAAAAAATTTATAAAACAAAGTTTGTAGTCCCGATTTCACGAGATACACTCCTGTGTAGATAGTTTCAATATCGCGTCTTTAACGACGCGGCCGTATAACGTGGAAAACCGCCGTGACACGGCGTGTATCCCTGTCCGTTGTTGTTATACGCGCGCGCTGCAGCGCGACGTCGGTGTTGTTTTACTAGCGTCGCGTACTTACGCTCAATCAAGCGATTAAAACGGCGACGCCCTGCGTCCCGTAATGCGTTTTAACAATCTATAAGAGTTAAACTTTACTTGTAGGTCGTCTCGCAACACGCCGCGCGAGAACTCGTTATATCCGCATCCAAAGCTCACGCGAGAAACGAGGAATACTTATCGCCTCGTTTTATCGCTGACGCTGTTACTATTTCTGAATATTTCTTGCTATAAATTGGAATTCTCTCTCTCTCTCTCTCTCTCTCTCTCTCTCTCTCTCTCTCTCTTTATAAATAAATCAGAAAGAGAAACGAATTGTTCTGTCCGTGTCGATGAGATATCCTTCTTCGCCGTCGAAATTAAGGGAATAAAGGCACGATCACGCGGCGCATAAATGTCCGACGAGGTCGCCGCACATCTGTTCGCCACGCGCGCGCGCGCGCGTATGCTGCAGGGATCGCTCTTAAGTGCATAATTGATGTATAGAGATCGACCGGCGTGGCGATACGTGATGATTCATGAAAAGCGAAACGCTCGGGGCGCGTTCGGCAACTCCATGTATCGATACTTCCCCAAACCTCGGCATCGGAGATCACACAAATCCCAGTAGGTGGTAGCCGGCAGCATCGAAGGCAATTAATGCCAGAAACAGACACGCGTAATCGACGTGCATGAACGCGCTTTAACCGAGATCAAAGGTAATTCACCTACGATTTGCCGGTGTCAAAAACTTAAACCACATTGTTGCATCGAGACTCAGGCGCCGATCGACCTTTAAAGGAAAATGCATACATATATACACACGTACGCGAAATGAATTCGAGGAGAACGGGGGAGCGCGCGCGCGTTATCGCTCGCTACCTCCCCGAGCGAGATTGCGACGTCGATCTCTTCTCTCCGCGGGTGGTGCGCGCGATAGTTTCGCCAGATAGATATAACGACGCGCCATTTTGCGTGCGACCGGCATTAACGCGAGTTCGCGCGGGGCTCTGACACTCAACCTCTGATGAACAATTATCTTACGGAGCTTAAGTCGCGCGAGTAAGCACGTCGCGTACGCCATCCCACTCCACCCTCCTCGGCTCTTCGTGAACCGGCTCCGGGAAATGGGTCGCTGTAATGGCCACGGTAAAGTCCTCGTGAAAGTTGCACGGTTGTTTATGGTCGCGCTACACGCACTAAGCCACGAGACGGGCGGCTGATGCTATAGTGTAGCACTGGCTCCGGTTCGTCCACGCGTGCAAACTCAGTACTGCGCGGTGGCGCAACACGGATTTATCCCCCTTCTAGCTCTAAACCGTGTGCCTCGCTACCTACCCTTACCGGGGTTTCGCTCCTCCGCCCGCTTCAGCCTCGCGATAGTCGTAGGGGGATATAAACGTAAAAGTGGTAAACGTCGCGGTAAAACATCGCCGCGTGTGTGTGCACACGTGTGTGCGTATATAGTCTGCGCATCGTGTACGTTGCATACATACGTATACGTACTATACCTATACGCGCTCGTTAAATCGCGGCCGGTGGGCAGGGGGAGGACTGTGGACTTGATTAAGGGAAAATGTTCGAACGACGCGGCCGTTACCGGAGTTACACCCCCGCCCGAAAAGAGGGATATTACCGAGTATCCACGGATCGGTTATGATAACGATGCGATACCGCCGCCGCGCGCGCGCGCTGGTAATGTACGAATAGCGGTGACGAGGCGTGCTCGCTCGTTATACGATTTACGGTCGGTTGACGCGATGGCTAAAGTCACGAGGCGGAGATGATATCGAAAACCGAATAATGTATTAAAAGCGCGGCGAAATAAATATTGTAAGTGACAAAAACAAAAGAATTTTGTTAAACGTTTTTGTACATTTTTTTCAATATAATATCAAGTACAAAGTAACTTGTTCGAATAAATACAGGAATAAATAAGTCATAAATCACCGCTTCGTTAACGACAGAACCCGATGAGAGTCGCGATGTACATGTTCTTGAGAGGAGGAAAATTTAGCGGAGATAAATGCAGCTCTTGTTTTTGCAGCCGCGAACAACTTCGGGAGAAAGAGAGAGAGAGAGAGAGAGAGAGAGAGGGAGAGGGAGAATTAAAGTTTGTGAATTGCACGCGCACAGTGACGGGAAAATTAGGGAGAAATATCGAGATGAAAGGAATTGTGTTGCGCGAGTTGTACCCAATTGTAACTAGCAGGGATCCTATCAGCGGCTGCAATTAGCGCATTGTATTAATTTACGACGGATACGACATTGCTTTAATTAAAACAAGTCGCATCTCGCGCGGTTCGCCTACTCGGTGTGACACGCAAACTCGAAAATTAGCGAGAACGTGGACCCGGTGCCATCATCACCGCCCGCGCACGATTCTCGTAATTGTCCGCGTCTTGTCTAATTCCGTGAATTGTTTAAGGTGGTCATCAGAGCGACGGTCTCTCTCTCTCTCTCTCCCTCTTTAACTTCAGATCGCTGTCGTCATTCGGGCCAATAAACCGAACGCGACAATTGACAATTGAGTTCTCTGGAAGAACAGTTCGAATTGACGGTATCAAGAAAATGATCTTTTATAAGTTTCTTTTATAAGTTTGAGGAACACGTTTCTCGGAAGCAATTCTCGGGTATACGGAATGATGATGACAATAATAAGGCAGCGTATATATAGAAAAAGGAGAGACAATGTGTAAATATAGGAAGAGTTAAGTCGCGCTCTTTCAAAGAACTTCCGGGCTTTTCGTAAATAACTGTGCGCAAAGCGAGAAAGAGAGAGATATATAAATGCATTGTGCTTTTTGTAATCAGACGTTTTATTACACCTTGAATCGACAATCGCGACATTTGCATCGTCGCGCGCAAAAGTCACGACGACGACGGCGGCGAAAGCGCGATAATAACGGATTTTATTAAAGACGCGACCGGCCGCGAAACCTTGTCATGATGATTTAGTTTTACGCGCGGAGGCGCTTTATATAACGCTGGCGGAAAAATATTTCCAGTATTTAAATCCGCTGTTTCACGGGCTTATACATATGCATCGTTTTACGAAATTGCAAAGGCGGAACGGCATAGCGACAGTGGCGGCGGTGTGCGGCAGCCCTGTGCGCGGAGGGGAGTTAGAAATTTCGAATTTAAACGAGCCTATTTGGATTCCACCGGCTTCCCCATTCATTTTTGTGCAGAATGTCCGGCACGGCTGGTATCCGACAATCGGCAACCGGTAATCAAAATAATCGTCAGCGGAGCTCGTTTGACTTGCGCCCGACATAATTTCGCGTAACATTTTCCGCGCTCGTGTACACTACGTGACGCGAACATTTCTCAGCAAATCACGCGTTTAATGTTCCGAAATAAAATTAGTGATATATTTACGCTACATTTGCGTTTTACCTCGGCTGCGCTGAGCGTATACACACACACACACACACGCGCGCGCACACATATATATAATTGCGAAATTATTTTGCGGTAATTTTCACGCGCTAAAAGATAACGAACACGTATATATCTGAAAGATTATTTCAGAATATTATTTACAGCTGTGGAAAAATGTAAGGAAACAATTAATTTCAAAATTAAGCTTGCGTTTATCGCGCAACCTGGTACAAGAAAGAATAACAGATGCAGATGGATATAATCAATGGAGCGTGGATTTATGAGTTTAGAACGCTTGTTTGCGGATAACTAGCAAAGTCGATAATTACACGGCTAATGGTTAGCTTGTTGATGAAGTTTTCCCAACGACCGCGGAGGAAAGTTGCGGGGAAGAGAAGGGAGGAAGGGAGTCCATGGTCGTCGGAGCTTCTCGTCCCGGACGAGATTGGGGTGCACGCGCGTACGCACATATGGAGGATCCGCTGAATTAATCGGAGGCGGTGGCCGATCGAATGAGAGTCGTTCAATTACGGTGTAGTTGCGCTGTTGTTGCTTAATGAAAGATGTAGTTTACTCGGGCATAACGATCTCGGCGAAACTGGGTTACCGATCCGCAGAAACGGCCGAATAGATTAAGCCGCCCGCAGTGTTCGCACCGTTGCGATGTGAACGCAACGCCAGCAGAGCGACTTGCAGGTTTCCAAGGCTGAAATATTGAACCGAAAGCTCTCTCTCTCTCTCTCTCTCTTTTCCTCGCCTCTTAAGCATAGCGCGATCTAATTGAGTTAGACCTTCTTTCTTTTCAATGACAGACGAAATCCTCATATTTGTTTCAAATTGTTATATTTATAAACACATGCACATATCAGACGTCCAATTTCACACATCACACAAAGTCGTTTGTTATGTATTAAAATATTAAACTGTCTACCGCGCACGCACGGTAATATAAATACTATTGTTAATAACGAAACGGAGAAACGACAAAAGCATTTTTATTACCCTGGCGCCGGCTGATACCGGAACGCGAGGAAATGGACTCCGTTCGCGAATTAAGTGCGCCGTCACCTGGTGCAATTTCGCGCCGCGCCGTGCTAAATTAGTGAATTTTAAACAGTCGCGTGCGCCGAGTACATCGTTCGTGACTTTTTTATTTATATGAGATAATATTTATTATCTTAATAAATATTATGATATTAAGATAATAAAAATATAATGTGCAGGTATATTTGTTTTTTTTTTTTTTTTTTTTTAAAATAAACGAAAGGTCGATTTCTGCTCGACCGCTCGTCTATGTTCTATCGGTCGGTTTACGTTACACATATAACCGACGCCGAATTAAGCGGCGGCGTGCGCAGAATTCCGATCGCTTCATTCGGGATTCGACGCAAATATGCTATTAAAACAAATGGGATCGACCCGCGACGGAAGAATACGCTTAATTACGGGCCTTAGAATTCAATTACAGGCCACGTAGCCACCTGTAAATTTCCGGCCGGTTACTGGGGAACCCCGGGTGCCCCGGCAGCGATAATGCGGATACAATCGCAATTGCATAATTACGTCCGTGCGGCGTAAATTTCGCCGCGGCGCGCCCTGGAAAATTCGCCCTCCGCCGGAACAATGCAATGACATTCGTCACGAAACACCATGCCGACTAATAGACCGCTTTTTGCGCCGAATACCTGAAACGTTAAGGATCACTCGCTCGGCTCACGAAGCGGTCGTGTGTGGCGTGACAATTTCTCTCCCGCGAATATTTTTTGCATTATTAACATGTACATATTTCTATATTTATATTTTTCTTTTACCTCTAGAACACGCAGAAGACAACAGTTTCGATAATAAAGTTACTTTTTCTTAGAATTTATTTTATTAACTCATTCGCTTCTACGGTCGGTTGGACTAATTAGAGTTGAATTGTTCCAGTAGAATCGACTATTTTGTCATCTAGACGAACTGTATTGTAAAAGTTAATAATAGTTACATTTGTTGTATAACAAAGTTAATAGTTTTTCTCACAAAATCAAGTTTGCAAGTTCGTTTATAAAATAGTGTAAAAATCAAATTCGAGGCACATGATTGACAATTATCTTGCGGAGAGCACGGTTAGTTATTTTCTCTCAGCAAGATTACCACAAAGCGTTATAACTGGCAATAATGAGGAAACCTAAGTAAGAGTCGAGAGCTTCAAGAGGACTCTTTCGTCGTGCAAAAATACGCTTAATTAGGAGCCCGTAGGATATAATTACAGATCACGGGAACGTATAAATCCATCGCGTTAACCGACGGTAAAACGCAAACGCGACCGTCATTGCGTAATTACATCTGATGACGGAAATACTGCGCCATAGCTCAAGCACAGAGGTATGTAGAAAATGTGCAGAAACAATACGATACTGTGTATAATACCTCGCGGAACACGAATAAATCGTTCAAGGCCGGAAACAATGGACGTCGCTCGATGTTGCACAGTTTGCGAATCGTTTGCGAAATCGCCATTAATGTAGATGAATCGTATGCGATTTGATTCCGAAGTGCTCACCGCGGTCAGCCGAGGGAGAAAGGCACCCGCTATGAAATTATATTTTATAGGGTAATTTCGAGATCTGAGCTGCGTCTGGTTTTATGCCGCGTAATAATAATAATAATAATAGTTCAGAAAAATTAGAAAAGGTGAGAATAATTTGCGTACAACCACTTTGTTACGTGCCTTTATGTTCACATTAGTATTGTGTTGTAATTTGTTTTTTTCTTTTTATTAATGAAAGAAAGTGTCCTGGTTTAGGATTTTTGTATGAGTCATACAACCCACCCTTATGGGAGATATGACAGAAATGTAAGGTTTTTTTAAAGGTATAAGAAATAAAAATTTCGTAATTGTTTTCTAGTAAAAGACAGTAAAGTTTTTATTAAATAAAGTTTATTTGTCTTTAACATTATAAATATTATTTTATAAATTATGTTTTCGATAAGTGCAGCTCATATGCCGGACCTTACGTATATTCCACGGATTTTATCTTACGGGAACTAATTATCGTTTTCACGGATCTGTTAGACTACACTTGTTTTTCTCGGATTCCTAAAACTTCCCGATTCAGAGAACACGCGTCTTGTTTAGATAATAATCCTTATCACCGAGACTCTTCCCCCACGGTTAGTTTCAACGAAATTTTACGCCGGAAAAAGGCGGACGATGCGTCAGCAACGCGGCAAAAAAAAATAAGTGCTCCCGTCTTCACCCATGTCATGCGTCACGCATGCCTCATTATACTTCTAGATGGATTTTTTCGAGGGGGATGCCCTCTCGTCGGAACCCTCCGTCTCCAACGGGACAGGAGACAGAGAGACCCAACATTTTCAAGGACAATATCATAAGCGCGCGTATTTGCGCTTCACCAACCCACCACCGTGGGTTTTTATGTTACCCGTAAATTGACTCGTTTTCAATTAACGACGATTTTAAGCGATTAAAGCGTGCCACGCCACGCCCCTTTCGTCCCATAGATGATGAGTACCATCTGCTGTGCGCGCGTTTGCGTCATGACGTCGAGAAAATGAGTGCACCGACGCCATCGGCGGCATGTCCCGAGGGGATTCAAAGTTACGTTTGCAACCCTTGAACATTCTTGGTAGCGGACAAGGTGAATTTGAATTATGATTTATTCTATTTTTATATAAAAAGAGATTTTTATATAAAGATTTCTCTGAAAGTTTATTTGATTTACCTATTTATTTTATAGAGAAGTAAAACCCGTTGTTACAGACGAATTATAAATTTGAAAAATATATACATAAATTGATACATAATATGATAAACATCGGTTGATAAAATAAACAATAAAGATATGTTCAATTTTATTCGCGTTCATAGACCTGCTGACAGAAAAAATCTTTGTCGACGCCTATGATTGCTTTACTCGCGTGGGTGCGTGCGCGTGGTATTGGGTTTGTCTATCTTTCCGCTTTTTTCTCTCACGCACGAAGCAGGCACGAGTCGGCAGGGACAGACGTACAGAAACGCTCGTGTGCGTGCTGTCGTCAAAAAGTCAAACATCCCTAAACATTTGTCGACGATGTCATACATACATCTCTTGCGTGCGTGATGAAACGCAAGCTTATCGGCTTAAATAAATAAATAAATAAATAAATATATATATATATGTTCTTTCGATATATTTCTTAATGCGTTTTAGTTTTCGATAACTTTACCGATTTGTTTGTAAACAAATGCGAAAAAGGATGTGTATCTTCCGTTCTCTTCAAACAATTTTTGTTTTTTTTTTTCTCTATATTTCTTAACTTTCAAATAGTCCACAAAAATTCCTCGTCTTGCGCGGTTGGTATAAAAATTTTTCCGCGCTCGACTACCGTGACTTTCTACCCCTGCGTTTCGGTCGGGCGCGCGTGGCGGACCGTACACACGCCGCCGCCGCAGTGGTTTGCGCTTTCTCCGTTATCGCCGCCGCGTGTACCATATCCCGCAGCGTGAAGCCCCGCACATGCAACCGAGTCGCGCTTGAGCTCACGAATTACTTCCGTGTTTATAAAATAAACGAGTAAAGCGTGTGGTGGATAGGACGCAGAGGGTGCTTTTCCGCTCGTTCTCTCTCTCTTTCTGTTTCTCACACACCGGCCTGCTTTCACGCGCGAGGAAACGTACACACTGCGTTAGGTATGCAATCAAAGAGAAAAAGAGATAACGAGAGAGAGAGAGAGAGAGAGACAGAGACAGAGACAGAGAGACGCCGCATAGCCGTACATTTCTAAATGTTTTCCTCGCGCGCGGACGGCACCGGCTGTTTTCCGCAACAATAGCCCTGGTCCCGCACAAGTGTTATTGACGGAGCCGCCGTGTTTCGCTCACGACAGAAGGCAGCCTCGACGTGTGATTACCGTGAATTGGGCTGTGCGACGCGATATGGAACTAACAGAGGAAACAAACAGTCGGAAGTGTCCGTTCTCTGCGATTCTCGTCAGCCAAAAGATAGGTATATGTGCTATGTACATATATGTACTATGTTTTGTAGATAAAAGAGAACGTGTTAAAGAACATGATAAAGAGAAAAAGAAGAAGAGAGAGAGAGAGAGAGTGTATGAACTTATCTTTATAGAATTCGAATCTAGAATAGAACCACCTTTTTTAAAACTTAATCTTCTATAATTCGAAATATAACGCCGAAATGCTACTTTGAACTGAACCTATCACAGCAATGCGCAGTATGAATTGAGAATTAAACCATACTGTAAAACTGTTGGCAGAATAAAACGAAATTTCAGACGTATTGTAGCGTCAAAGTAGCATCTACTTTCTCTCTTACTCCTACATCAAAAAAGAGGAATTGAATTTCAACGTAGACGCTAAATTTCGACTCATTGTCAGGAATTTATTTTCGTATACGTAGCTCGTGCAATAAGCGTCGCTCGACGACTACGCGCGTCTCTGTTATAAATTAAGTTCTTTAAATGATTTTGCCTGTGAATTTTTGATCAACATCCACATTCATACACAATTCAAGGGAACTTATATAACGATGTTTTTTCAAATATCTAGTAGCGCTCGTAATTTTTTTTTTATCGTGATAATGAGATAGAATTGTATCTGCGTTCTACATACCCCGTGAAAAAGATCGGAGTCAGACTTGTTGTTGTGTGAATATAGTGCTTCGAAAGTATTCGAGAATTCACGTTTACTTTGTTGCACTTGGAAAGTATAATTTGTCCGTGGCAGTTTCAATAATGAGTTTCGTCGACAACCTCGTTGGAAGCGTCAAAGCGAGACTGTCTGTTGTGCATCGAATATGGTGGTGCCGACGGCCGACGGATGTATTATATGGTGATACACATGGGGTATGTAGAACGCAGATACGGAGTAGTTGAAAGTAGGAATTAATGTAAAGGCACGTTTTTTTTTCTCTCCTTGTTTCTCTTGTACAAAAAAAATATAAAATATACATTCTTTCTTAATCTGCTTTGAATACATTTCACAAGCATTTTATTTATAAACGTTTCGTGTCGGGGCTCATTCAAAACTCTCAACAAAAATATGTCGTTTTTATTCGGTCATTTATTAATCATTATACGCAGAGCAACTGAGAAAAATATTTTTTATTCCAACAATGAAAACAATTGGAAAAAAATATACGTGTAAAATTCAATTTAGTAAACGCGAAGTCTGGAAAAATAATATCGTTTGATTTTATAATAAGCGGTGGCATCGCTTCTAACACAATCAACTGCAATTTTAACGTACGATCGTCGCGTCAATTCCACATGCAAACGTAACTGTGATTCAATCGAAAAGAAGAGTCTAATCATTTCAAATAAAAAATAAAAAAAAATCTGTGAGGCATTTTGTTGCACACACGGTGCTTCATGAATTTTATAATCTAGCACATGATCTGCAAAGTGGATTCGTAGTATTTATTTATCAGACTATTTGAGACTATGTATCTGTAACATATTTATATATCTGTCTGAAACATATCACGTCTCGAAGCGAGAAATATTTGACTGAATATTGGTATTTGCGAAGATAAAAATTTCACTGGAAGGTTTAATCAGGTTACCGATTTGATACTGACGGTTATTTTATCTCGATCAAAACAATTAGCGACACAAAAAAAAAAAAATAATATTCGCGATCAGTTTCGAATAAAAAACGCATTGACCCGCGCCGTAAAAGCAGCGTCGTTATCGATGACGCGAGATTTATTTGCATCCGCTGCCGAACAACGTATCTCTGACCGTACTTCCTCAATTTATAACTGCGCACTATCCTATCGGATAGCGCGCCCAAGTTTCGATAACACGTTCGATATTAATGGGGGGCGTTCGTTTCGCGCTTTGACGCGACGCGCAATTTGCGACCTGATGAGACAATTATTAGCGGTGATATTTATTTATTTACACACATACATATACATATCAGTGTGACAACACTCGGTCTCGTTTTCCAAGCGAACAAACTTCGAAATCACGGAGGGTGAGAGGGACCCGTGTTGTTTCGTTCAGAAGAGAAGCGTCGAAACAGCGCGTTGAAAGCATCGCGACGCGCTTGTTTCGCAAAAGCAATTTTTTGTCTGGTGAGATAGCCGCTTTCATTCGGCGTGTTACAAAATATACAGCCGACACGGTACACGTTGTAACGTTTCCTACAGACAGCGGATCGGCCACCTGCATGTGCAGTATCTGTATACATACATACGTATATATATGCAATATATATACATATATATACACATACATGTAAGCACGCACACACATGTACAAACACACTGAATACGGCGCGAATTGTCAGTTAAATTTGCACAAGCTAAATAATCAGATCGCGCCGGACATTACATTAATTATATTATTAACGGCGAATCATCCGCGACGCGAAATCGCAGACGGGCTAATTTTGCGCGAGCGCGTCTGATTATGGCCGCGCGCGCATATTGTGTAATATCACGGCGACGCACTTGTTATCGCAAAATATTTGTCGAAGGGAACGGGGGAGAGGAGAAGAACGGGGCAAGGGGGAAGGAGAGTCGGGTCGAGCGTGCTAGTCGATCAATGGTGTGTCGCATTTATTGACATGCCGTCGTCGATAACTGCGCTTTTGTAAGTTTCCCCGTCGAGATTGACAAAAGAGCCGGGGGAAATTGGCGAAAACGAACGACATTGTTTCTTCGGTAACGGCCGCGGATAAATTTATTCTTTTTTCCGCGCTCGAAAGCGCGTTCAATTTTTTTTAGCTCAAAAGCGCATTCTTCTTTTCCATGTTTAAACGTGTTTTATAATTGCGTGGATTTATTTCGAAAAACGCGTCGGTCGATTAGCACGAGTGAGTCGCGATTATATTCATTTTCGCTCGGCGTCGTACCGCGAAAATGAAGCAACGGCCCGGAAGAGTCGATGAAATATGCCGAGTTATTTCTTTCGTTTTCGCGTGGCTCGATACACGCCGGGGCTCGATGTGCGTTCATTGTATCCGGGATACGGCGGTAATTGAATTTTTTTCTCCTCCCGAGTCGAACGAAGTGCAGAAGGAGAAACGCGCGAGGATTCATCGATAATTCCGGCGAGTTTTGCAGCAAATCGGCGGAAATTCCCGCAATTCTGGGGCCCCGTTAGAGGATGTAAATTACACCCCGAGCGATCATCCGCGCCGAGTTAACTGAATTTTCCCTTCTCTCTGTCCACATTATAAGCGGACTGTGAACTACGAGAGATTTGAGAGAGAGAGAGATACAGGGGGAGAGACAGAGGGCGACGAATCGTTAAGCGGAGTTAGTCAATCTCGGACTCTCTCTCGGGCTAAATTGCGACAGCCTCATTAACGGCACCGCCGAAATTGACAGTGTGGGTTCGCGACGCTCTGTTTCTCGAAACAATAATCGCGGCGGCGGCGACGACGCCGCTAAGCGTCTTCGAAATAAAGAGACCGCGCTTGGAGCGTATTTCAGCGCGTTTGCTTTACATCGCGCAAACTTTTAGCTAATCTGTCGTGTGTAACAAGATGGACGGAATATCAGAGTCAAGAAAGAGAAGAGTTAAACTTGGCTTCGGTTGTTCGTACATTCGAAATGGTATGGTTTGTATTGTATTCTGAAATAACGTTGTCGGGAAAACGCGAATAAAAGTCAAAATCACCGACAAATTAACGATCGATTACCTATCACATCGCGGTAAAACACAAATAATAACAAATTAAATTATTGCCACGTTAACATTAATTAGCAAACAACCGACATGTAAATATCAATTACCGCAGGTTGTTACTTATTGAGAGTAACATTTTCCAAACGACGGCAAGATGTTCTCTCTTTATCGTATTTTCCGAGTCGCGTCGTTAAAAATTGCCAATCGATTGATGCAAGCGCAGTTACCTACTACCACGTATGTTATCGCGCAGAATTCGTGACGTACAGCGTATAGATAACCCGGGACGCGCTCTCGTACCCTTTGACACGGATATCGCTGCGAAAAGTATCGATGTCGCTTCCCATCGACAAATCCGCGAGAAAACGAGCTCCGCGGATCTGCGCTCGGCGAATTTCTCTCGCGCATTAATAGTCGGATTATAGCCGTGGCCTATTATTATTCATAACGTATTATGACAATTCCATTGTGCTTACGCCATGGCTCGTTTTACGACGAGCGCGGATCGGCCGCGTATTGCCGCGAGTATTATTATGTAAAACATCGCGATGCGGCTTAACGTGCGACGGACGCCGCTGTATCAACATTGCGCGGAGAAGCTTTAAGTGCTTCCCGCTTGCGCGCGCGCGTCCTTAAAAGCTCCTCCGTTTCTTCCCCCTCTTCATTTGACTCTCTCTCTCTCTCTCTTTTTCCCTCACGTTCTCGTCCCTCCCCGGGAGTCGCATCGAGGAGAACATATATACCGCACGTTTCTATAAAAACATCGTTTTCGGACTTTTTCGACGCGACCCCGTTATATAAATGGGGACGTGGAAAATGGCCGTGTTTGCGAGGCCGCTTTCTCGGATACACGAAATAGGATCGTGTATCGGAGGCAATCAATTTGCGGACGTTCGGGACCGCGGCAGTTTCTACGTGCCCTTTAAATAATTTGCGCGAGCGAGCGCGTCCCGATATGCCACTCCGGTTGTGTTGTAACAACCGTCGAATCCGTTAACGAAATTCTCGGCCCGAGGTCACCGCGAGTGTTCGATAAATTTGTAAGTTTCGCCCCGAAGGCGGAAGTCGTCCCCGGAGCCGCGCGACTCTCTCCGAATCGATCCCGCGATCAATGTAATGGCGTTACATTTTCGGAATTGCGTGCGCGAGTCATATAGGTCGCGAGGGAATAATAATTTACGGAAGAGCTTGCATTAAGTAATTACACTCAAAATTCGCGATATTTTCCGAACATCGTTATAAAATTGCATTACATGGATTATTTAATTCCGGCGAGGCAAAATAACTCATACTTATTCAAATTACATATTATCTCTAATTGCTCCGAATTAATTGCAAATTGTTATAAATTTTATCAATTTATAAATAAATTTTACAAAAACATACGCATATTTGAGCGCGCGTCTTTCTTTGTGAGAAAACACTATATTTAATTATTCAATGATGAATAATTCCGTCATTTAAGTGATCATATTGAAACCTGCTTTTGTCACATACATTTTCAGTGTGTTCTTGCGGCAAAAGCGCGCCGTCACCGAGAGAAGAGCGTCAATTAAAAGAGAGATCCCTCTCTTTGTGCACATTTACGACCAACTGATGCCCGCACGGCAATTTTCGCTCTGAATAATAATCCGTATGTTTGCGCGCCTTTTATGTTTACCGCCGTCTCTTAATGAAGGAAACTAATAAAACATCGCTAATAAACTGCGCGCCGAGTGTCGTTCACGCAACGAAACATACGGAAACGGTCGTAGAGAGCGAGAACGTCGTATCGACTTCTGTCCCTTTGTGTAACGCACGCGTCTATGGGGTATCGCGTGTTTTAGCGTTACTATAAACTCGCGTCGTTAAGGCGCATTTGCACTATGCACACGCCGGCAAATAACAAGAGAGTCTCGAGACGGTAACGCGCGATTCTCTACAGTTGCAGTAATTGCCTTCCGTTTGCTACGCCCGTTCGTTTACGAAACGTGAAATTGCACACGCTTACATTATTCTTTAATCTATCTGCGATATATTGTTTTGCTCGAAACTCGCGCGAGTCCTTTGGTGAGCCGCATCGCATTTACGTTGTGTAGTATTTAATCGAAAATGTTCGGCGAAAGCTTCCGTAGTTCGCGGTTTCAAAATGCCGATCGCAACTGAGCACGAATGATTTGATGACTCGCTGGTTCACCACCTTGTTAGGGAACATAGCGGCCGAACACGAACGAGATACCTCGTTCGCCGTCTCTCGATCACCGCACATTACGAGAAATTCATTTATTTCCTAGTATTCTGCGTAGTAATTTCAAGTGAGTAAAAGACTGACCGTTTGTCTTGTAATCCTATTATAATTCTGCGCGCGAGCATACACACACACACATACACTCTCTCTCTTTCTCTCTCACTTGGGATGTAAAATAATATATTATACAAACGCTCAACACACGGATCGTATATATAGGAAATATATATTTTAACGCTCTCTCTTTACGCGAGATTCGATTCGGAGCGAATTTTCAATGTGGGGATCCTTTAGTCTTTACCAGCCGTCCAACTCTCTCTACCGCGGGAAATGGCGTCTTTTTTTTTTTTTAAACAATGCACTTTGCATTGCGCAACATCAATAAATATCGTAGCCGCCGGGCGTGCTACGGAATATTTTCCGCGGGTAGCCGCAAGGGAAGAGGGGAGAGGAGGAGGAGGAGGATGAGAGTTAAAATCGCCACCGGCCAAAGCGAATGTTATCGATGGTACTGATATGTACCCGTGCAAACTGATAATTGCTCGGTAAATTGTACCCGTCGAAAGCGTAACGTCGTGAATATTTAATCGATATTAAATTTATATTGCATTTCGATAACAATTCCCCCAGCGTCGCGCGTCGGGGGCGCGACGACCGACATAATTATTTTACAGCGATCGCTGATACGGACGGACGACCGCGGGAGAATATCGGCGCGATGCGATACGTTGTTCTTTCTCTCTCTTTCTTTCTTCCTCTCCCCTCGCTCTCTATTCGCGTTCTCTCGACATGCACCGCTGCAGTTTATTGTGTGTATCGCGTTACTTGTTTTGCAAACTGCATCGAAGAGCTGTCTTCGCTCCGTACGCGCGGCCGAGGTACGATATTTATTTCAAGCGCGTTTTTTTTTTTTTTTTTATTTTTTTTTTAACAAGACATCGATCGCGCAAAATAGAGATGAGAGAGAGAGAGAGAGAGAAAAAAGAGAGAGAGAAAAGAGCTCACGCGCGTGTTTCCCTGACATCGGGAATCGAGAGACGTCGTTTTCTGGCCTCGCACTGACGTTTCCAGCTGATTCGACCTGAGATTTTTCCGAGGTGCGCGCGACTCGAAGTAATTTCTGATGCAGAAAAATCGTGAAAAAAAGTAATGTTCAATTTTCTTGTCACACATTCGAGCATTATTCATCGCGATGTATTTTTTTTTTTTTTTTTTTTTTTTTTTTTCGATGCGCGTGATGATATTTTAAAAATTCCATTAAGGAACGATGGCTCGTTAAAACGTCAGCGCCGGTGTGTAAATCAGCGTCATCATCTCATTTTCCCGTGTGTCTTCGCGTAAATCGCGTAAATTACTCGTATTTCTATGAAAACCTATCGGCGGACGCGAATGAAACGCGGCGCGAGCGCGTGATGATTGTGCTACATATTGCACAGTAATTACGATCCATTAATGATAATTCGCATTCGCGGAAGTATCTCTCTCGCGGCTCCCGCGAATCGCGCGCCGGATCGATGATGCATACGGTCCGCTAATATTTTCTCTGAACTCAGGGCTGTAAACGTAAAGCGGACGCGAGCAGCGCACGCACGCACGCACGCCACATATCCGCGCGTTATTTTGCAAATTCGCCACGTCGAAAATGTTTCATTGCGCGGAGGAATGCGCGGCAAATGCGCGTCGTTTCCGACAAATTTTCCACGCTTGAGAGAGAAAGATTGAAAGAGAAAGAGAAGGAGAGAAAGCGCGTGAAACGCGCAATGTTTCGATGATGTCGAAACGCTTGTTACAAACGTTATATCGGGGCGGTTCACGGACGTGAGCGAGAGAGAGAAGTGATGGAAACGCAATTAAGGACGGAATCAAGTCCGATCGCGTACGCATTAATTATTGACGAAGATCAATGGCCGGAGCGTAACGACGATACGTTAATGAGAATCGATGACAAATTATGACATCGCTCGCTCGACGTTATCCCTTGACGTTATCAGATACCGTACGACACTGTATTACCATAATACACCGTAATACCGTTAATTGCGATTCTTTCCGTCCCGTTCTACCTCCACAATAAGCAACGCGATGCGGCACCGCTTATTGTACACAGTAATTTTTTTATGCTCGTTCTCTCGCGAGCAAGCGCGTAATTCTGCGGAGGTATAATTGTTTCAACTCTTCTTCGCACGCGCGCGCGTGTGTCTGTGTAATGTATGTATCTATGTATGTATATCTACGCTAAACGTGTATATAATTAATAATATAGCGTTAATTTTCTCGCGTTCTCCGTTCTTCTGGCGCGGGAGTAAAACGTGGAAAACTACGTTTTATCGTTATGTTTTCACGGCTGATTATACGATATCGCGTGATGGCGACCGACAATTCGGGATGACAATGTCCGAGTGCTAAATTACAATTGCCATCAATACACACACTCGACAAACGAGCTCTTCGACGTTAATACACACGCGCGACATCACGATACACGATAACGCCATGCATCTTTAACGTATTCCGGTTTTCCGCGATATACACACGCGTGGACAACGTTAATTACAGCCTGGCGCGGGATCACGAAATTCGTATCAGCCCATGCGCTCCATTAAATTCCTCTGAACGCATATTAACGACTCTGCGGCGGTTATTCTCTTTTTCCATCCTCTCTCCCCTTCTCCTCGTCCGTGAAAATCGTGTCGCTAACACGACATATTTTTGCGGCCGCGTCTTTGTTTATTATTTACCGCGCTCGTGCGTCGTAATGCAAGCGCGACCGACGAGCAAAGTTGCAATAAAGCCGATGCCCTCGCATGACGGCACAAGCAACGACGGCGGCGGTTAGACGCTTATAGCAGGCTAACTGCTATTTTTTTCATCGCCATTGATGCTCTCTCTCAGCGGGGAAGCGTCCTCTTCCATCTGACTTATCGCTCCTTTATCGGAAAAAGTCAGGTGAGGGCAAAATGTTGCTTGAATGAAAAATGAGAAAGACACCGATGAACGACTCTACCGCAATGTCTTTTCTTTGTCTTATAGAGGCGTTTGACTTCGCGAGAAGAGTTATATATAAGTCGTACAGCAGTATTTCATTTTACTCACATAGTGTCGCAGTTGTTAAATAACCGAGAGCTCAAAGTTTGCGTGAAATAAATTTTATTTACATTTAATTTAAATTATATCTGGGTCCGATGTTTAAACGAACGAGATTTTCGGAAATTCTGTGATTTCGCGGAAACTGTGTTTGACATCGTTGCTCGTTATATTTTATACACATACAGTGGTATCGTTTATTGGTAGAAGAGAAGAAAGAGAGGTGATTAACGATAAAATCTGAAACATACGACGCTAAAGTAGGCCATTGTGCGAAATTATATGTCGCAGATGTCACGAGAGGCTCGATTTCAACTATTCCGCGATGTATGCACGCGCCATAGAATGAAATTAACATTGTTATAAGATCAAACAGGGCTTGTAGCGGCTTGCTGAGTGTGTATAGAGCAAGTACATGTCGAGACGGAGAGAGAGAGAGCATTGCGCTCCCGCGGCGTCTTGCGTTTTCCGCAGTAACCCGATCCCGTGCAGTCAGTACTGGCTTAAGGCATTTCGGGATCCTTTGTACATGCACGTAATAATATATACATACAGTAATATGCACCAACGTATATGTCAACATAAATTAGAAATACTCATGCGGGTATTGAAAATACAGAACTTCCTCGGTAAGAAATCGAAATTCTTTCCATCGATCGCAGAATCATCTTTTTCCTCACACCGCAAAAAAAAAAGAGTCACTCTTCTCGAGCGACCAAAAGAAAAAATTTATGATCCGTGTGTAAAAGTAAGCTATCTGCATGACCTCTTTCTCTCTCCCTCTTTTTAATTGAGAGGTGCTCCAAAGTTGAAGTTTATTCTCGAGATGACACTGCGAAATGTGATAAAGCGAAGTAACGTAACCTCGAGAAATATGTACCTACTATTCGAACATTTCGTATTGCTCTTTCTTTTCAAGCATCGGCCGTCCTCGCAGAGTCGATGAAACAGTGGTCGATTATTCGCCCGGTAATAGCCGTATTATCGTCGATAGTTATCGGTGCGGCGTGGTGTTGCGCACGCAGACCCGATAACGATAACAATCGGCCGTATTGTAGTCGCGGACGATTAAAAAGCGCATTACAAGCAGCGTTATTGCCGGAGGAGTGTTATGACGATTTCATTACCGCGAAATCCTCGTCGAGCGTCGAGTTATGTTCCGCTCGCCGATGTTCGCGTTTGCGCGAGCCTTTTATTCGACGAGAGTAAAACATCGCGTGTACAGTGCGGTACGTTCATAGCATATCATCGCAAAACTCACTCTCTCTCTCTCTCTCTCTCTCTCTTTCTCTCTCTTACTCTTCGCCGTCTATACCGCCGGCTATAACTACACCTCAATAAGTGAATATGTTCAAATTGCGTTTGGCGAACGCGCGTGCACGTAATGGAAATTGAAAATCGAGAATAATCCAATGTCAAGATATCGGCGGTCTGGAAACTTTTAGAATCTCGTTAAAAACAAAAAAAGTACACTTTTTCTCTCAATTATCGGAATATTAAAAATTGATTTGAATGATTTGATTTTTTCTCTACATTTCACGAGATATTTCAAAAATGCGAAAGAGAAAAGAGAAAGAAAGAGATAAAAGGGTTTGCCAAAATTCTCGTCAGCGAAACATCAGCGCCAGATTCGTCAAGGAGTTCCGGGAATTTCGACGTACCTTGTAGAGTTCCGCATGTACATGACAGAATAGGCACGCTCCAGAGGGCGGCGAAGGGACGAGTAATAAGCGCGCCGTGAGCTACGCGCTTGAGGAAGCGACGAGGGAGTGGGAGAAGGGATGATAACTGCAGCAGCGCCCATTAACGCGCTCCATTGTACGAACGTTATGCACGCACGTACGTGTCCGCGCTCTCGCTAAACAGCCCGAGCTTGCGAGCGCGCACTGTATTTCCAACGATAATTAATTTCCGCCGTTCTTGGCGGACGAGCGAGTCAGGGAGTCGAGGGTCCGATTCGCTCACCGGTCGTCGAGGCTTTAATTCGCCCGCAATTTTCGCCTCCATTATATCGCGACGATATATGCCGACGGATTCTCGCGACACCACACACGTCCGGCTCGTCACACGGTCTCGCTTCCGGTTTGTTCTTTCCGTCTCACGTCTTTCCGCGGAAACGGAAATGTGTAAAAAATCTTGTCGGCAAAAAACAGAAGAAACAAGACAACCGCACAAACATATCGCGCACGCCGGAAAAGTTTTTTTTTTTTTTTTATACGCGTCACTCGCAGAATGACGTTTTTGCGTCGACGTAATTCAGACATATCGTCGGCACCTGCCGCGCGAGATGCCGCCGACCGGCCGGCGCGCGAATATTTTTACGTTAGTTTAGCGCGCGCTAATTTGCCACGAGGAAGTCCGCGAGATTTCCGCGTCACGTCTATCTTTTCGCATCCGCACGATGCGAATTCCACCGGGACACACGCGGAGAGTCGTGACATGACGCAAGGATAATATATATATACGAATACAGGAATAAGAAATAAAATATAACATGATGTATCAGCGAGATGTGCCGCGCGCATTAGTGGTCGCTTCTTGTTTTTAATATTTTTAACAAACATCGTTGAGGGATTTGTTAAACAAAGCTACATTTGATTTGAATATAAATCATGTTTCTTTTTTATAATTCTTGTTTTCAAAATCACTTTATTATTTAAGAACGTCTACACAGTTTTACTTCATTTTCTTCTCAACACGCCGCTCTAGCCACGATAAAAGCCCGTTCGACGACAAATTGCAGTTCAGGTCATAGTTTATTCATCCCGATTAGCCACCGCCTGTACCGCCTGTCTATCTTTCTAGATCACGACCCTAGATACACACGGTATAAGTATGGAATGAAAATCTAATGAACCGCGTATGTGTGTGTGTGTGTGTGTGTGTGGCTAACCGACCATCAGTGTGCCTAGCCGTCCCGAGAGACTTTTGCTCTCGAGAATGATCGTCCATCGACGGTAAAACTTTCCACCGGAGACGGCGGTGGCACGGAACTGAAAGTGATCTTCGATTTGCACGAGCGCGGACACAAGCAGCAGCTGCAGAACGCTCTTGTTCGCGTATATAAAAGATTTTCAGGAACGAGAGAAACAAAATTCTCGCGCGCGCGCGACAAGAGTTAGAGAAGCAAATCTCCGCCACGCTCGGAATGCGCACATTTTCTCTTATTATCAAAGTTGATATTAAACGTCAACGCGTTGCTCGAGTACATGTGTGCATTCAGAGGTGAGAAAGACTCTCGGTTTTGTTTCGGCGCGTTGAGAAACAGAGAGAGAAGAAGAATTTCATTCTGAAAATTCTGAAATCAGCTTCTCTTTTTCGAAGTTGTAAAGATCTCTAGTATAATGGTGTGCTTTTCGAGTCTCCCGTCAACCGTAAAGTCTATTTACTCCACGATTTAGTACCATTTATTACAACAACTGCTCGAGAGTGTTATATACTCTCAACCAAAACTGGTTCTCTCGAGACCAGATCCTTAAATTTTCGAGAGGCGCCTACTCGACCGATATAATCTGCTTAAACAAATCTCGAGCATCCAATTATATTTTTCGAAAACACGTTTTGAAAGAAATTTCTGTATATATTAAGAAAATACAGGGAATGAGAAAGAGAGAGAGGAAAAAGAGAGAAAGAAAGAGAGAGGGAAAAGTAGTTTCATTCTTTCTCGTCGCGGGAGGAATCGCGGGAGGAATAAAGACACCGGAGGTGATTTTCGAAGTCGAGATCCACCAACCCTCAGGCTCCCTTTCCGTTTGTTTATACGCGGATATAATCCAAGCCTGAGAGAGCATCGTCGTCGTGTGCCGTGGGGGTATAAACGCCGTCGTGATACGTCGCGGATAACGACGTTATGGCTGGCAAATATTTTACGTGGACCGCACACACATAATTTCGGAGCCGATGCGATGTAATCTCAGCCTCGGCGGGCAGACTCTGCGGCTGGAAGGGCGCCCCGGGTTTCCCGGCCGTTCGTTCGGCTCGGCGTAATAAAGCCGGCGGCTCTATACTCTTTCTCGGCATGCAAAATAATGCGATACGATATATAGACAGTGTGCCAGAGACCGCGCGGAGAGAGTGGGTAGTGCGCGGGTAAACGCCGCGTGCTCTGATGGCGAAAATGGGGAGCTTTCGTGTACACCCTCTGCGAGGCACGCGGTAGAGAGAGAGAAAGAGAGAGAGAGAGAGAGAGAGAGAAAACGAGCCGGAGTTCAGGGCACCGAGGCGAATTTATCGCGTTATTATTGTTATTCTTGTTATCGATTATCCTCGTACAATAAGCGCCGCTCCGTGGCTATGTACACTCGCTGCCGCCGGCGCAACTGTGTCTATATACCACAGTAATGTAGTGTTCGCGATATCGTATAACGCCGAGAAAAGGGAGGGCGACGCGCGCTGCGCCCCCGTGTCGTATGAAAATAAAGGAAATCTCTCTCTCGCGGTGCACGCAAAAGGCACGCGTATGTATGACGTTCGAGGGACGCGACCCCGGTAACGAAGGTAGTCGTGAGAGAAAGTGAAAACGCGTGACAAATAAGGGAGTTAATTGTCCGAGAGAGTCATTAATACAGGCACGTTGTTAACACACGTAAGTAGCTCGCGAGGCACTTGTTCCCGCTGCAGAGAAGAGGCAAAAAAATTGACGTTCTCTCGCCGCTGATGGCATAATTCAATATTATCGCAGAATGAGAAGCTCTAATGCGCGTAACAATGAGAAAGAAAAACGCTTCTTATCCAATAACGATTAATGAAGCATTTGATACGGAAAAATTGCGCGTATATGTCCGTCCTCGTCCGCTTGGTTCGTTATACTTGAAAGGGTCTTCTTTAGCGGGAAATCCTTGAAAGTACGGTAAATGGAAATAACTGAAACGCGGGGCGTAAAACAATGATAGCCAAGAGAAAATTAAAGAACGAGAAACACTCACGCAGCAAAAGAATAAAGCAGAGAGACGGCGCGGGATAGAAGGAAAAGCGAGCTAATTGCGCGGACGGGCGCGCGGGTCTTATTATCGGTGTTAATTCTGAAATGTGTTCTTTGCGTCATTTTAATTTCGTTCTTACGATATATATAAAAAAAGAAACGAACGAACGTGGAAGAAGAGTGGACTGTCGGCTTTCCTTCTCTCACATCTTCTTTCTCCCTTCTTCTTCCTTATAATATTCTTTCCATTTCGTTATGTAACACGCTGCTTCGTAATCTCTTGCATCAGCGCGGGAAAATGCTCTTTTTTATTTTCCCGCCAGCGGAATTTTTCCGACGTTACTCCGGCGGATTACACCGGGTTTGTGTGTTCCATTCCTTTTATGTATCCTTTTTCGTTATTATTGTGAATCGCGCGCCCGGCGTTTCCGGAAAGGACGAAAGGACCGAACGGACCGAAATAGCGCGCATACGGAATGTCCCGAGGAACGTTGTGACATATCATTTGTCGTAACTTTTTGCGTTTCATTGATTATTTATTTTCAATTTCTGTCCTTGCAAGCGCGCAAAGGGTTGCGACATGGTAAAAATAAAATTCGTTTTTTTGATTCTTATAGCGATTGAAGTTTTCGTCATTTATTTGCGGCAAACGATATTTTTATACTGAAAGTTTCGTCAAAGAAAAGTTTTGTCCGTATATATGCCGGAATATTCCATGTGACGGAGCGAACTACTCGTCTTTACGAGTTGCGATAAGCTTTTTGCGTGGCGACCGGTTATTTGTCGCCACACGAGTCTGCGCGATGTGGCGTGACCGTCGCTCGCCCAAATTTGAGATTGAAGGGCTCAAAAGAAAAATGGAGCGCGATAAGACCACACAGAAGAGAAAGAGAGAGAAAGAGAGAGGACAGAGGAAAAGAGAAAACGCTTGAATTTTTCCCTTTTTCTCTCGCTGCAATAGGGAGTACGCTCTTTCATTACATATTCCGTGCCAATCGCGCGTCTCGAGATAATGCGGTACATATACGCATTGAAAGGACGCCGCGAGGGGAGTAGAGCGATATTAATTCAGGGTTCGTTGCGCGAGTTTAATCGTTCGCGCGGGTAAACGATAGCGTAATATCGGCGATCGCGGATAACGTCCGGGCACTCGATGAAAATTAATCGGCGGAGACGTAGATAAAGAAACGCGGCAATGTAACTTTTTTTTTTTCATCGTGCTTCGTAAATCCACACACACGTCCGGCGGTGTCCCTTCGCGCCCGCATGTAACTTTTATCACGCGATTCCGTTATCAAGACCACACGTGTGTCTCGCTGTCGCTTCCAATGAAATATAATTAAAACTCGTTCAGCTCGTCGCGGAGCCATTTATATTTTTCCTTAAACGAAAAAGAAAACAGTCTATATTATTAACACGACTGTTCTTGATATTTTAACGCCGTCATACATCATATGTAATTATTATTATTGCCGTTGCTGTCACATCGCGAGTACCGCGAATTCCGCCGCAGCGTGATGGACGGCGGTGATAAATCGCGCTTCCGTTTCTTCGGAAACGGAGCGAAAGGAGGTGAAGGGATTGAAGTATCCGCGCGAAATCCACGGTTCTTCGCCACGAAATTCCCCCCTTTCTCTCTCTCTCTCTCTCTCTCTCTCACTCTCTCTCTCTTTCTCCCTCTCGTCGGACGCTCTACGCTCAATTTCCACGCACTCCATTCTTCCGTCTGACGGGTAACCCCCAATTTTCCCGACCACCCCACGGACCGCCCTTCACTTAACGCCACTTAAGAGAACGTTACGTCAGCGATCGTTACTCCGCTGCGCTGCGCGCTCTTACACGTCGTTGTTCCGATAACGGAGAGATCTCTCTGTCTCTCTCTCTTGCGTGTACACACACACACACACACACGTTTAAACATACACACACGTTCTCTCTCTTTCTCTCTCTCTCTCTCTCTCTCTCTCTCATTCTCTCTCCGCTCGTCATTATTTTGCCACAATACCGGTGCCAGGAGAGAAGCGGGCGAGGAGAGAGAGAGAGAGAGAGAGAGAGAAAGAATAACCTTTGTTACGCGCGAAATGGAAAACGGTCAGACGATTTTTCAACGTCAATGCCTAGTCCGGCTCGGTTAAGGTCTCTCTGCGGCGTGGCCAGGTGAACCAGTAGGCAACCTTATCGACGGACCAGTCCGATACGGATTTCCGGTACGACACCCGGTACACACGAATAACCATTACCACTACCACCACTGCAACCAGGCTATCGGCATCGAACGTGTTTATGTGTGCGGATGCGTGTGAACGTGTTATATAATGTCGCATATGCA
>QVOB01005187.1:0-25646 GCA_014839585.1 Pseudomyrmex concolor
AAATCGAGATCCTGATTATTTGCACACACTTTTTCAGATTATCAAGCAAATTATTCGTCTGTCAATTATAATAGCGTGCGCGTAGCGCGCGCCTGCGTTGTGCTAGTAGAATAAAAATGCGATGAGAATCGCAAATTGTTGAGAAGACCATACAGTCCTGCTACATCTCGAAACGGGATAATTTTACGCTCCCGTCGGCTTCACGAAAATCATAATCACGGGCGATTTCAAACGAGTTATATGCCGCGGAGCAGTATAAATGACGGTAATCAATGAATTGGCATTTCCCACATTCAGGGTAACGGCAGTACTCGCCTTAGTCGGGATATCTCGATGGTCGCACGACGCTGCGGCGTTAGAATGATGAATAGGCGGCATATCGGTTTGCTGTTACAAACTGGAGTTACACCAATCTTTGAAACAATTATTAGCCGAAACAAAGCGCGTAATACACAAAACCAGACTGTATGTCGAGTCACGGTCTTTCGTTTACAAGCCGACCGATCACCGGGAATTTCGTAAACCCGTCTACCATAATGGCACTCTAATGCGCGAAGCATGTTCCGATGTTCGCAAAGCGAGTTTCTCTCCATGAAATCAGAGTAACAAGAAGAAACTGCAACAGAAATATGGCACGTAAAACTTCCACACGGAAGAGTAAAACCTATCTATATTCTCGTAGCTCATTTAGTATTAAATGTACCGACTTCTATACATCCGAGCAAAATAAAACAAAATAAAAAAATAAACTCTAAAACTTACAAAACGTTTTCTTTTTTGTGTGAAAAGCACAATAAAAACTATTATAAATTGTACATAGTAAATATATTTTTTATTATGGCGGAAAATATAATTGTATCAATATAAACAATTTTATGCTTTATTCAAGTTCAATAAAACATTTTTTTTGTTTTAATTAACAAAGATATTTCCTATTTTTTCTTTGTCATTAAATTTCTCGAAAGTAACTACATATGAATTTATGAAACTAGTAATATAGGAAATCCACTTGAAGATTTTCCATCTTCAAGCGGTTGAGCACCGCGATCGCGCACCGCATCTCGGTTGAATCATGGACCAGACAAAAGATCCTGGTTCTCACGACCACGCCCTCTCCTCGCCGCCTCTGCTCTCACCAGACGGCGGCGATGCCTTCACGAAGGTACCTATCCACCGGAAATTCCTGCAGCAACCACCGCCGTCGTATATGCACACGGTCAGGAACGGAACAGAACGGTGCGACCTCCTCCAAGTTCTCGTGACGCGATAATAAATGGCCGTGACCAGGTATATACAACAAGGGCGCCCATACGAAAGCGGATAAAAGCGCGAAATTCTTTTGCCGGACAGAGGTACCTTCTCGGCGACGCTTCGGAACGGTATCGAATTTCCACAAGGCTCCGCGCTCGTGAATCCTAGCGTGCGAATGTCGATGATCTTTGACCTCGACAGATCGCGAATCACGCACGTGAAAAGTTTTAGAATAGCTTACGACCGCGCGCAGGAGAGTCGCGTTGTATGTCTGATTTAAACTCGCAGACTGTGCGATGTTGGTAAGCAATACTTATTAATAATTGAACAAGTGGAAAAACAAAGTGATTTTCAAGTTCTTCGGTTAACTTACCGGTGTGAGTTCTCTTGTGTGCCTTTAGATGCGAGCTCTTCGTATAAACTTTATCGCAACCGGCGACGTCACATCTATGAACCTTGCGTCTCTTTAGCGCGTCACCGCATTCACCATCAACACCTAAACTGCCGCCGTTTCCGCCAACGCCGGCGTTTCCTCTACTACCAAGACCGATGCCCGGCGATAGCGCTGGACGTTTGTGGAACACGCTGTAATCAGACAGAAAAAAAAATTTCATTGCTTAGTTTAGGAAAAAATTCTTGAAGAAAATTATTAACATTTAAAAGCGATGTTTACCTTAAATATTATAGATACATATCTCAATTAGATATATAATTTACTTTTCTACTATACTTGTACTGATTTTTAAAAAGTTTAAAAAAACATTTTGTATACTTCAACACTTACGAAATTTTATTTAATTTGGTTTTAAATTTTGCCTTTTTTCTGTGTAAAATTGAGCGATTCCAAAAGTGCGCAGTCAATCGAATTGCACCGGACCGATTCGATCGATGGAAACAAGAAAGGTGTATTGGTTAGCTCGATCAATCTCAACTTGACACACTGAATTCTGGTAAGACTTGTTTTTTCGCAAAACTCGTACGTGGTAACGATATAGATCGACTTGTGTTTCTTAGAGTGTACCGATCGTATTAGTACCGATCAATTTGACGCAGCAGCAAAATATCACCAGCCAAGAGACAAACATCGACAAGAGAGTCTGAATTGATTATATAGGTGTATGAGGATTCGAAGTTTTTATTTAGCCAGAACGAATATATTCTAATAATTTTAGGCCAAAAATTAAAATAATAAATTTTTAAGAGTGAATTAACCAGAGCATAAATTTTAACGATCTACACCATCCTATCTGGATCGAGAATTCAAGGATTTTCAGCTGGTCTGATAAAACGGCGGCATCAGTAAGACGTTTTTAGTCCCGCTGTATTTTATCAACGTCATGTGAAGACTTCTCGTACCATTCGCGCCATAAATTAAAACGCATGTTGCGCGAACTGACGTCAATCCGTTTCTAGTTCCGATAATTCGCGTTTAGTTCGATCCTTACTCTTCAGAAAGTACTTTGTTAATTAATGTTTCTCTATTAAGAGATATAAACGTTACGGAAAATTAATTATTCACTGCTTTCTAACGAGCTAGCATTATTATTCCTTTTCGCGATTTTGCTGAATACGTTTATACATAGTCTGTGTTTGGTCTCTGCTCACCAATCAACCATTAACAATCTGCCACGAGCGATTTCTGACATAGAAGCACATTTATCGTGAATTATTACCACGAGTTTGTTGCAAATTTTTTATAGAGGGGCGTTGCTGCATGCGGGTACCAGTATTTGTGTGAATGTACTTGTATCTTCTCGATATGTACACTTTCACAGAAATAGAAACATAAAAGACGAAATAAAATTTATATCACTCATTTGCACGGTGTATAAAGAGACTTACGAACCGATATCACGCTAATTGAGCAAGAGAAGCGAAATTACTTATTGTTAGACGCGTGCGCTAAAGAAATCGTGACGAAACATGCGAGACGAGATTTGTTAGCGTGCGCCTGATGTCACGAGATCATTCGATTTTCTAGTGTGTGTCAGGAGCTAGAAACCAAATATAAAAGATGAATTGGGAGAATCGAGTGCAACGGAAACGACGGTCGCGCGAGCAAGAGCAGATTAAACACGATTTACAGCGGACTCACGAACTCGTCCTATTAACCCTGGACGTGCTTATGCATTCGATGAAATACGGCAGTATGTAAGCATCGACACCGTGGATGAGTGCTTGTGATGTGTGTCCTGCTGTTTTCTATCGATAATAAAGTCAGTCTTTGTGCAAGTTGCTTAATATCGCTTTCTCATCATTACACTCTAACAAACTTTCTCTTTCTGTGCTTTCTCAGATAAATACAAGTTATAATAAATCTGTTTTTTGAAATCTTGTTACGTTGACGCGACAATGTTTTAAGTCATCAACTAATCATTAATTTCATTATGCACGTCTCAATCACGAGACATAGGTATTTAACGACTTCTAACTTTATCGCTATTCTTCTCGGTGAACTCTCCACGCAACATAAAATACACACTTGTTAGATGAGACGCAACAGGTGAATAATAATACTTACAGAGAAGCCTCCTTTATCCTCTGCAACGCGAGAAGGGCCGCGGAAGAGGAAACGAAGACGGGATCGGGTGGCTCCATCACGCAGACCGACACGTCTCTCTCCCGGTCTCTTTCTCTGTCTCTCTGTCTCTCCTGTCTGTTATCGCGATCGCGTTCCCTTTCTCGATCTCGCGCGTCCCTCGCCGCTGGCTCTCGTTCCTGTTGACGTTCCCTCTCGTTCTCGCTACTCCTCTCTCGCACTCTGTTCCGCTCGCACTCCCGGTTTCTCTCCTGGCTTCGATCTCGATCGCGATCTCTGTCCCACGCTGTTTCACCCAACGGTGGCAAAGATGGTGACACTGCAAAAGAAACGGAAATGCGCCTGTCATATTTCTTTTCTATTCATCATTATTGTCCATTATCTTGTTTATTAAAGCTTATCTATGAAAAATGTCAACTCGGATCACAATAAAAAATAAACCTACTTTTGCGCTATTAAAAATTATTTATTTAAAATTATTGTAGAATTTATTCAATGACTAGACGTGAGAATTCGTATAACTACATCATAAGATTGTAAGTATTCACAAAAACAGAATAAAAAAAAATATTGGCAGAGAGAGAAAGACATTTCCTGGCTCACTGAAAAACATATAACTCATTGTGCACGGTTAATTTTAATATTCAGTCTTTACAAAATCGGATATTCTTGTTTAAAAGAAAGGAATTTATGTCTTCGTTAGATTAGAACTTTATTTCAAAGAACCGGTATTACATGCTGCGTCTAATACTGTGTAATTACGATATTTTACATAATTATATGTAATATCTCTCACATTTTGTCAAGACCGCACCATCTAACTAATTGCTATTATTGCAGCCTATCAAAGTGGAATCACGAATCGCACACAATGTTCCAAAAAAATAACAAGTATACAAACAAATAATAAGAGCAACGATTGACGTATTATTTCTTTCGTGTATACGATATGTGTTTGCCACTTCTGCCGTGGTAATCACGGTACTGTGCCCTCGATCCATCAGTAATCGAGGATCGAAGGTCGATGTCAGACAAGCACGATGCAACCTCTCACGAATAAATCAACGAAGAAAAGAAGCACAAACGTTTCTTGCGCTCGACTTTTTTTCGAGATGTAATCCCGTCAAGACGCGTTTATAGATCGCTTCATAATTTTCTTTTAGTGAATTGTGCAAAGTCGACCTGATTTAAGACATTTTGTTCATCATTACGGTAAATGCGAATTAATAAATAAATTCAATTCCAATCGCGAACCGTCACATAGTATTCAATGCACGAAGTGTTCTGCGTGTAATTTTACATTTTTCTTCAAAAACTTTCCGATCACAATTTATTACTTTGTGTCATGTTGCAATTTACTTTTCGCTATACGCAGGGACCGTCGTCGACCTCTGACCGTTGTTGATATCGCAGATGCGATGACCACGATGGTGTTGCAGCGAACCGCTGCAGCTTGCTGCACTTACTTCTTGCGATTCGTGCGAAACCAGCCGACAAGCATGTTAAATGTCCATGACATTGCTGTTACTAATTAGTAGTCGTGTGTAGCAAAGCCAATATATTTGCGAGACCGAACAGGAAGATGCGGCGGCTTCGCAAGATCGTTGTTGATTGTATTGCTGAAAATATTTTGACCACGCACGTCTTTTATTTGATTATATAGAACTTGCTGTCTTGATCATCATCCTGTATTTGCAAGTTTGTTTACAACAACAATTTGCAAGTTGTAATAAACAGGTAATTAACGCTGTTTAAATTCAATCGTACTTAAAAATGTTTTCATTCCTGATTAAGATTATATTGAAGGAAAACATAATATTTAAAACCGTGAAATAAAATTAAAATATAGAATTTAGCAGATATTTGATAATAACAAAAATACTATAAACATTTGCATAAAAAAGCAAATTGATTGTTATTCGGTTATATATTGTAATAATACAAACATTTAAACGTTCCCGTCTAGATGTTCGATTTTGCGTATCAATTATCGGTTTTTCGGTAATGATAGAATCTCGTGAGCCATCTTGAAATTATATCAAGAAATCATTATAAATTCAGTTGGTCAAGCTACGACGTAGTAACGACGTAGTATTATTAAGTGCAATTTCTGGGCGTACTGTGGAACGGCTTTGCTTAATTAGCTGTTACTTCGGACACTTTTCTTCTCTTCCGAAGTCTCGTTCCACAAATGTCTCGTTATGACCATTAACTCTTCTCGTGATTCTAGTTCAGGCCTATGATCTTCACTACCTAATAGGGCACGCAGTCGTCACTAAGAACGATCTGACAGAGCTTCGCAGAGCTATAATTCCTCTCCGTGTTTAGCCTTTATTTTTGTTTCTCGATTCAAGTATGTTTTTTGACAACAATCTCTCTATTTGTATATAAATCTCTGTTGTATATAATCTATATTATTTGTATATATAAAATTTTGCAATTATTAATTGTGTGCTATATGTATCTTGCTGCGTTTAAAATTCGTATTTTTTTTCTTGGATTATTATACCAATAATAGAACCATCCCTCTTGCATCCACTATAGGTCTGTTTTTTTCCCTGAACTGGCTGCACTAATTCAGAGTTTATCTTTTGTTACACATATTAGAAGGAAAAAGATAAACTCTGAACTCTAGTGCAGCTAGTTCAGGGAAAAAAACAGACCTTATATCATCACCTCGCTCACGCTAAGCAACAGAGTTAACTCAAAGCATTAGCGGTAATAATACGCGGTTTTAGCATGTTTTGCCTTACAGTTTGCACTACCTTCTTCTTTCCTTTACACTCTTCGTTCCCTACCGCGATCTTTACCTTCGATCGCCGTTTTTTTCTCACACACACGTATGCTCTCGCGGTCGTGCGAGGGAACGTCAGGAAGTAATTGATAATGTTAAACGTCGGGGTTAATCCGCCGATTTATGGGCGAGTATGCCGTGAATTTTTTTTAATCTGCCAAATTGAGGGATAATCGTCCAACATTAATGCCTCGCTGCTAAAGATTGCCGCGCGAGAGGCCGAAGGGATGATTGAGAGAGATAAGTGGGAGTTCGGAGGTTATAAGCTTTGCGTGTCCGGTGGCGAATAAAAGGGGCCTTCGCTAATCCGTCGAGAAAAAGAAAGTGGTGCTTGAATCGACTGAGAGAATCGATCTTGAATTAGCTGGGAACGAGCGTTGTGAAGATGAAGCGTTTGCCTCGCGACTTGAAGTCAAAGGTAGTCCGCTCGTTGTGTAGAATCTCGCGTTTGATGCAGCGCGATGCACGTTTCGTTCGTGACTTTTCTGTGACTTCGGAGTCATACGTGACATAAATCATCACTGACACGTATAAATTTAGACACACATTTCAATATACATAAAAATATATAAATAATGTAATACAGCTAATATTGCTATATATAATATTGATAAACAACTATACTTTATTTCTTTAAAAAAAAGTATCGCTGTAGTTTCTCATATAAAACGTCGATACATTTTTGTCTCGATCAAAAACGTTAGAAAGACAATTTCTATATTAGTCACAAGCGATCAATATACTCGTTTATTCCGGCGGCAACATCGATTATCGTACATTGTATAATCCAGCAAGTGGGCGCATTAGGCGCGCGAAAATATGCGCGAACGCTCGCGTGCGCGAGGACAGAAAGAAAGTGGGTGGACATGCCACCCGCGTCGCGGAACTCGTTAGACGATAGAAGTTTTCAATTAAGTTTCCGGGCTCGCGTACACATTGCGAAGCGCGCACAGATTAGCGACCGACTCGCGTCGATTAATCGTAGAGCATTATTTCTCATCCTCTCTGTAGCCGCGAGGGCCTACTACGACGTTTAGAAATTTATCGACGGTGATTTGCCGTACGAGGTACCGGTTATCCGTCAGGTGCGAAGATAACGCGCGCGATAACGCCTAAACGTTATTCACGATAGACGCCGTAAGTTCATCGGCGATATGTATTTACGCAGCAGAGAAGAGACTGATCCCACGAACTGAGACGAGATCCCACGAACAGATCGCTCTTAACTTTCACGCGGATATGAGTTAAAAAAAAAAAAAAAAAAAAAAAAAAAAAAAAGTTCGCGTAAATATTATATTATATATTATCTGGATAATGTGTACATAATCCTGATAAAACGAAATAATCAGAAAAAAGATGCAAATGTGTGAATGTTTAATTTATTAATTTTTGATTGCATATACTCCCGATGTAACAAATGTAACATTATTGTTGGGTCATTAAATATGAAACTTGACAAATATGTGTATATACAGTAATGCACGCTTAATTGTCGCACTTTTCGCACGCTTAACTGTCGCGGAGTTATCCCCACCAAAGACACACACATAGAAAATGTTTATCTGTTTTGTGCGCGAGCCAGTGAAGCGAGCGTAATCCGCAAAAAAAGCCGAACACCTACCTTCACGGATAACTGACGCATCGCGATCCCGACTTAGCGACAATTAACCGTACACTACTGTATTTACATCTTTTACTGTATTTACAAATCTTCTCGAAATCAAAAGATAAAATGATATCATAACTTTATAATATGTTGAAAACACAAAAACTCAACACCGCGCGCAATAACGTGTCTCTGTGTTCGCTCAGGACGTGGATTCTATTTTAGAAATACGTAATAATGTAATGTTCACGTTTCGTCGCATTTATGGCTTTAGACTGTGTCGCGCAACTCCATGATGTAAGCTTAGAATAAATGATTATCTCTTTGTCAAGCGACACGTTAACGTGTCTTTATCATAATTAAGCGCCATCTCGTGCACACTAATTGACAAAGGCGTAATTATATAGCGTGGTGAAAGTAAACGCGGAAACGCGCAATTATAATATGCCAATTCGTCGACCGAGATCACGAAACAACACTTTTGATGATAGCAGATGGAGCAATCGCGCAGACAAGATGCTTGACAATTTGGTGAGGGATGAGCCAGGTGTGAAATTCGAATGTCCGTTACCTAACTACAAGTTTGATTGATAGATTAATCGGTTAGGATAATATGTATATGTATAAAAAACCAAAACTATATAAGTTTTTGAAAAACACCAAGTGTCAACTGTGTGAATTTACACGTTTGCAAAGTTTAGTTTTCTCTTCCAATAACGATATTATATCTTGAAAATTTTAACAATGTTATCGATTAATGTGAGTCGTAAACGCACAACGTATACGCCGCAAAGCAATAATAATTTATTAATAACCCGGAAGATATCAGAACAGAAAAACAGCTGCCTGTAAAACGCGAAAGCGCGACGACATCAGATTAAGATATGTGTCGGCAAGTAATAATCGATTCATATATATATACGCGTTGCATTAATTTCAGAGCTATACTTTTACGACACTCGCCACTGCCCAGCGATAAATTGCTCCTTCGTTATCGTGTCTCCCAAGTGTGTATCTTTTTTTTTTTTATACGCATCGTAAATATCACGCCATCAAAAGTAATGGTGCGCGCATGTACATAAGTTTTTTTTTACAGTCGTTAATGTAATAACTTTTATTCGTACACGGTTCTCTCTCGTGAAACGTGAAAATGTGACGCGTAACGTTGTAACAAAAATCACATTAGCGCGTTATATATTATCGGCACGTCATAAACCGCAATGCAATCGAACTTTATTTAACTCTAAAAACGCTATCTTATCTCAAAAAAATATAATTTTGCGTTTAATTCTCAGCTAAAGACATGTATAAAGTATTCTTCTCGTATATATCTGTATATTTATGATAAACTAAGCACGTGAAATCAGATTTAACATAAAATTCCGATAATTACATGACACAATTTGTTCGGTTATAGTCGCAGAAAAATATTTCAGAAGACAATATTGTTATTCGCGTCAGGCAATAAAAGTCAACTAAACGAGCGACGAAGAACACATAATCTAGGTGAAAGCGCGGGAGTTAACCGTTTTAAAGAGATAAGTCCCTTGCGGGCATAGCATTTGAATTGTTCCACCCACGCTGATCAAGCATAAACGTCGGCGCATGCGAGCGATAGAAGCCACGAGCGTACGGAACAGCATGATGTGGCCAGATAGATGAGCCAGCTCGATTCACAAGACTCGCAAGATCGAAGAAACGGAACAAGACATACACTAGTTAATTGGGAATCTACCAAGATGGATGGATATATCTTATTATCTATATGAGCTATGCTGTATAATATAGAAGAAAATCGCGCGGTTGATGCATGAACTACAAAAAGATAATTACAATAATTCTTCGCCATCCGTAATAATGGATCCTTTGTAATTAAGATCCATGAATTTTGAGAACCGAATTGGGTTGACGCTCGTACCGCCCTATCTTCCGTGAATGAATTATGCAAGTGACGGCGCAGCTCAGAAGTTATGGTAACGTCTCGCTCGAAGCGCCGATATATATCAGCCATGTGGCAGATTCCCCCTTGGATCAGGATTGGAGAGCATCGAAAATGAAACTTACGGTATTTTATTAAGTTAGTACGCTTATTAGAGTATAGTGTGACGAAATTGTAACGAAATGAAAATAATTTCAATTCAATCGCACAACTAAAAGAGTTTTTCGGCGTTTTTTTAATCTCAGTAAAACAAAGAAACAATGAGATCTGTTGTTTAAAAACTTTAAATCCGCATCGAAGCTCGATGTTCCATTGCAAATTCTGCCGACGTCAGCGATTACGTATATCGCGGATCTGTTGTAACGTCCGTAACGTTTGGAAAGCGTATAAATTATGGACACGAAGGTGCCGATATTTGATAAATCTATCGGCAAGTGATGGACGAGCCAGGAGGATTGACTTGCAGTGTTGTGTTGCAAGCTGATGTGCATCGCATAGCGACAGACTTACAGCAGCGCATGTGGCACATCCTTAGTTGCACCTTCACGTCCCTCGTAATCGTCGTGTTCGGATAAGACACGCGGACGACAGCGCGCGCAAAGTTCCTCAATTCGCTCCTCCTTCCACACGTTGTTTCTCTCGCATTGGCATTCGAGATTGCAGGAATCCCGGAGGTCAAACTCGAGGGGCTCGATTACGCGTATCGATGACTATTAGGCGCGGTTTATTCATGGCTCGACTGACTTGGCCTGTCCCGGTCGTAGTTCGCTTGCATCGCGATAACCCCTTGCCCGCGTGTCACCCGCTGAACTAGGAAGTACCATGTGGCAAGTGACAGCTGATTACAAGGAAAATAGGAAAACGTTGTTTAACAAAATATGTAAGAAAAAAAATTAATATGACTATATTTTTCAATGTGTTTTTCTATATTTTTTTAATAATCAAAAAGATTGTCGTCAAATTGTAAAAAGCTATTTAATTTAAAAGAAAGATGAGACAAGTTCTATATTTTTTAAAATATTTTACATATGTTTTAAGATATAACAGTTGCACAAGAAGCACCACCCTATAAGATAATCAATCAGCAATTGTAAAGGAGCTTACATCTCTCATGGCACATCGAATAATGTTTACGATCATGTAATGGAATCACTTCACTATCGATATTCAGACAGCGTACCATTTACGCGAAAGGTTGCACAAAGAGAACAATATAGACCTATCTTACGATGAAGATTCAATTGTTACGTCGAAAATTCTACATACAAAGTAGCTATCCCTAAATATCATCCACAACATAACGAACAGTTTGCGACGGTTGATATTTGACCTTTTAGACGGTTCTTTTTGCAAGATAGTTACAACTTACAATGATCCAGCTTCTTAATATCACAATTACATAATCATTTAAAATCATCAAATCAACAACCTTAAAACGTCATAGAGTAAATTACGCTAATAATCTCGGCAGTCTATGATGGTGCACCCTCCTTTGTCTCTTCTCAACAGTAGCGTATGTTTCTCGTGCTGTGTCTTACCCGACATTATATTGCGCAACGCGAAAACGAAACACGACTGTCTAATTTATTGTCAGAAAACTTGAAATCTTGGAATTCGCGGCGTTGTCACAGGTGTTTAATCCACGCGAGAACTAGCGGGCGTGTTTCACCTGCGCGCTCAACCGGGAAGAAGAAGAAGGAGAAGAAAGAGAAGAAGAAGAAGGCGCGCGCGGAAGACCACGCGCGCGGCACGTACACACGTACAACACGCCGCCGCGTATTTTTCCGGACACGGCGGGCGTACGGTCAATAAATTTGCAATTTTTCCACGCAATTCTCTTTCCATCGCTTCCACGCCCGCGTCTGCAACCATCTCCTACGGAATTGATTTTTTTCCTCTCCTCTCGGACATGCATAGAGTGAGACCGCGGCTCGGCGGCGATCCGGGAAAAAGAACGACGAACGGGCGGCGATTACACGGATAATAAATTAACGCGCACGACCTTATCGAGGAGTATAATTCATCACGGGGGTTACGTGTGCGCGCGCGATTTGACTCGGCAACGCGCGCGCATTGCGCCCGCCGTTGTCGGCCCGATATGACGGTTTTGCATATTAACCTCGTAAAACCCTAATGGCACTCGACTCCTTACACCTGTAATACGGTATACGGCGCGGACGATGTGAAAGTTCGATGCATGGAAGGAGAGACTATAAGAGCTGGGACAAGGTAAACGCTCATTAGAGACACGTTTCATAAACTGCTTCTTAATAATTATCGCAAAATGTGTTTTTTTTTTTTCTGATCAAATGTAGAAATAGGTGATTACTACTTGTTTCTTTTCAATATTGACACGAGAAAAATTGATGCTTTTACTTAACTTATAAAAACGCACTCATCGAAACATACAAAAGTAAATTCTATCTTCTAGATTTAGTTGTGTAAATGAATATGAGATCTCATTACATGTGATACATCAACAAATCAACTGCAAACCGATAATTCGGTCCGATCTTCGTTCGCAACTTGCAGATTGCTGTGTGAAGAGCAAGTGGTGTGTACAAGATCGTTGTTGTATCTTCGATCTGCGGAATACATTATCGTAAAGATTAGTGTGCGAACGATACGAGAAAAGACACGTACACGTAACGGAGTGAGTGCGAATGTTGAGCGCGATCCGCCCTGTAAAACGCGAGGTGCGCGAGAGTAGGCGTCAGATTTGTGCTTCTAATTCGCGTGAAATGTATGCTTTAGAAACTGGTAATTTTACCTCGAGATCTCATCTCTTCGGAGTTGGCGCTTAAAATTACAAGTGCAGTTTGAAGTTTCAAAGAGAAACTTTAAAGAAATTTACAAAAGAAAAAAAATTATTTATCGCCGATACTCCACATAAAAAGATATTCAATTACAGCGATTATATAATGTAAAAAGTTATGACTGTTTTTATTCCGAATTTTTTTTCATATTTCAAATGCGATAAATCCTGCCAAAAATTAAAATCCGGAAACAGATTAAATACAATTGGAATAAAATTGTCCCTACATTGCTCATACTACTAGCGCAGTCTCCTTAGTCCGGCTTCTCTTCATGTGGCAGCTGTACAATTTAGTACGACATCATACTCGCTGAACGTTAGCGTGGGAGTACCAGTCGGATTTACGTGTACAGGTGCATCGGCGCGCATCGTTCGCTCTCGCAGGAACGCTGGTACATACACGATGTGACGTGCCTCTCGTTTTGTTCAAGTACGACGGGAGTGGACCGCTGCGTGCCCACGTACATACAACGTTGCGACGCAGCGCGCAAACGTTGAGTGCAAGTTAAACAGCTATTCATAAATATCATAAAGCGCCGTTACTGATGGCCGCATGCGGCGCTCCGGGCCTTCCATAGCCAGTAAATCCTTCCGGCGACCGGCTATGTCGACAATAATGCCGTACGTTAAGCGGATCGCCGATGCGAATGATCCTCTTTCCAGAACACCTGACGCTCTTCTAAACGTGAAAGAGATATGATTGAACGCGCATCCGGATAAGATGACTACGTTGACGACATTAATAAAATTTTCCATCTCTTTTTCGTTCTTGTAGCGAGAACAATCTCGAATTATCATAGTAATTAGAAAATGTTTTTTCTTGTTGATATATCATATATATGAAAAATATTCAAAGAAAAATTCTGATTCAATTTCTTCGATAATGAATATCAATTTCCTTTTGTTAACAAAAAAATGAAAGTTTGCGACGCTGGTATAATTGTCAGCTTTTGACAAAAGATCCCTAATTGAAAGTCTTAATTGGTACAATTTGCTCGCGTTCAGAGCTCACCATGTTGCCCGCTTGATCTACCCATCATGAACGTCACGACAGTTTAACAAGAAGCTGCTGCATGAATCCGCGGCTCACGACGCGTCGAAGTTAATGGATTTAATCGAGTAATCGAGGAAGCGATATCGGGGCCACCTCATCACGCAGGCGAGGTCGCGTGCTTGCGATCGACATAATTCACGGCTGAATGAACGTCGATAACAAGCTCTGGGGAGCGATTGACGGCGTCCAGAGAGGTAACGGACAGACGCAGACGTCGCTTTTACTTGTTGACGTATATGCGTCGTTTCCACGCGAAGCAGGTGGAACGTGCACAGTCAATGGTGCGAGTCTGCGGTTGCAAATACGAGAAAGCGCAGGCGGCTTCCAAGAATATCACGTTCCAATTGCATCGCCGCAAAAACCTGGCCGAGTCGATAACAATTACGATAAATTAGTGTCGCACGCGATATTGTTGCACTTGGCCGAAACGTGTGATCCGCATTCAAGAAAACCAGTATTTTCCGAGAAAAGCATTCCGCTTCCCGTTAGCGAGATAAATCGCAACGTGGACACGCGATTTGCAAGTTACAGAAAAAAGAAATAGAAAAAAAAAAATAAAAATAAAAAAAATGCGATAATAGCATCGCGCTGTGACAACACATTTTCACTGTAGTTTTATACAAATGCCTTTTATACAATTATATTTTAGCAAGATAAACTCAAAGAAGCATATTGAAATGACAGTATATTCTTGTTAATATTCCTGTTCTTTGGCACCTACTCTTTACGATAATTGTAAACATTTCGTACTCTCGCGATATATGATGACTTTACAGCAAGATATAATAATCGCGGACGGAAATTGCAGCAAATGTTTTTCGCGAAGAGATACACTAAGCGGCTCTCGTGCTATCTGATTAATGCCGATAATAATTTGCACGCAATCGACGGCCAATAAATATTTCTCGGCCGGACGTTAAACTCGACATCGCGCAATTTTGTATATCGCCGTCCGTCGCTGCAAAAATTCGCAGGTGTAGTTTCTTGCGATCGTGACTCGGAAATTTCTTCCCGTCGACTTTACTACTCCGCGCCAAGGAAGAAACGATCAGACGAACGAGACGTTACGTTCCCTTAATTTGTCATGGGTCGAGCCGATTGTGAAATCGATGGAGCTGGTCCCGCTTTTGCAGCCTCGCCGCAGCTTTCATAATGCAAATTACGATCGTTTCGTATCGCCTTTGAGAAAATGTTCCACTTCAACGTCGTCGTCGCGCGCGCGCGCCCGAGTGTCGTTTTATACTGCAAACCCTTAAATTACAATTGTGTCTCGTTCTCGCGTGTTTCATAAGGCACGTATTTCACGTCGTGCACTTTACGAAACAAAAGTTGCATAAAATTACACGTTAATGAATTCCCGAGAGTTTTCGGAATATTTGATAACGATGCTGTCATCCGATGCATTCTTTCCCGTATCTTCTCTCTTCTCCGTACTGATAGAATATAATAATTGAGCAAAACTTGTGATGTTTGTAAAGTCGCCTGCGGCAAGACAGGTACTCGTGGCGGTTTTTGAAGTACCATTTGCTGCTTACAAACCTGCTAACAGACGGAAGTTTTAATGGGCACTCGAAGTTACCGGACACGTAGTGCCGCGTCAAATAAGTTAAACGAGTTTGCCGTCACATATTATACATAAAAGATACAACAACCGGAATTTGCATTTCATGCCATAATGAGCGAAAAAACGCTAGTCCGTTTTGTGTGCCACAGAAGAGAAAATAATACAAGTTTTGAATAGCAATTTAGGTTATCGCATATAATTATAATGTTTTAAAAATCAACGGATGTATGTTTCTTTTGGTTTTAGATTCTTTGAAAACCAAATAATATACAATACGATTCATAAACTTAAAAGAGAGATTGATTGGTTCTGATAAAACTCGTTATTACACTGCATCATTTGATGCTGCATCGTTTATTTTCTCGTTCTCACGAATTATAATTACTAATCATTAATTATCTTGCGAGACGTCCGCGCGAGATGCCGCGAAACAATATAGTAAATTAACTGATCTGTCTCAGACGCGACGATCTGAATAAAGTTGGCTTTAAATCGAAAGACTCGATAAGAGTCGCGCATAAATCGGTGAACGGCCGCCAGGTTGGAAAAACAAGCGATTCTTTTTAGATATTGCCACGACAGTATTTCTTTCATCCTCCACATTATACATGCTGCTTTTGCCACTAATCGTGGTCGCATCTCTGATTTCAATCTGCGCGCGCTTTACAACGCACCGCACGCAAACGATCTACAAATCAGCCCAGTTTCTTTTTATTCCATCCGGCTTGAGCGAGACCGTGCATACTACGTACGCATGCACGCGTACGTTGCGTAATTCGTGCTGATTTACATCGCAGTCCGAAAGCCTGAGATCGCTGTATTAGAAATGTAGAAGTCGCGGAAAAGAATAATCACACGCTTTGGCTGACATAAATTTGATTGAAATCAAAACAATCGCACAATTTCAATACATAGTTGACTTCTCTTTCATTGCATTGCATTAACTAAATATGTAGACATGTTTTTGTATAGAACTTATAAAATTTCATGCAAATGTTATTTTTCTCTTATACGATGATTAATGATGAAAGTTACTTTTACTGAAAAAATATGATCAAAAATATGATACAATTGATCAAACTGTGCTAATTTTGAAACGAACTCACATATCGTTCTCTGCTTGAGATAGTCAATCACGAATTCCACGGGACAAGCATATGCATACACGATTAAATGTTTTATGCCTATAATACAACTGAATCTTTTTGTTAGTTTCGATCTTGCTAATTAATTAATTATTGCAAATTGGCCAGACATTGAAAAATCACGCATTATCACCGACAAATATTTCACGGTAAGCCTCATATCTAAGGAGAGGAGCGCGAGCGTGATATAAAAGCTCTCGGCACGAAGTGTCGTAAATCACTTCGCGCGCGTTTCCGCAGGCATAAATGGCGCAAACCCATTCGTTAAATTTCACGTTTTGAAGCGTCAAACGCGCGTGAAGCGCGCTGCGCGCGATGCTCCCGCGAATAAACACCACGGCCGTTTATTATGACCGTTATCGCGATCGTCACTTTTACGCTTGCACAAGTGGCAAATTAATCCACGCTCGCAATTTAATCGCTGACGTCGCCGCGGCGGCCGATTCTTTTTCCGTAGTCATAAATTTCAACGGAAGGCCTAGAGCTTCGGACGGGAAGACTAATTTAAAAAAAATTCGCGTTTAAGTATTACGTAAACTTTTTACGATGTAAATTATATAGAAGAAACAGTTGTCGAAAATCGTTAATCTCTTCCTGATATGTCCTGACAAAATAAATCTCAGAATCCGAATATATCTCAATCTTTTATTATCTCAAGAGAGAACTTGCACAAGTGCTCCAAAATAGTGTTAGATTATAATATTTTCATTCGCGTTACATAATACACTGACTTATATCATGTTTACGTAATATCTAATGCGTTATGTAAGACGCAGAGACGTTATGACGGGCCGCGCCGCATTTGGAGCTCCTCGCGATACATCTCTCTTCATATTTACGGTTTCCAGTAAGACACCTCGTGAAAGGTAATTCCACATGCGAAAGGGAATGCGCAAAGAGAAGTTGCAGCTCCGCCGTTGGTTTTATTTTTACCCGAAACGACAGCAATGATCGGTCTGAATAGATTCGGTTCATTTCCCTTTCCCAGTTTCTCTTTCTACAGCTACGATTTGTCAATAGTTTGTTGATATGCAGAAAGCCCATCGTTTGCCATCACTGAACGACGTTTCAAAACGGCAAGTGTGCATTGCTTTATGTTGTCATAGAATAGAAATGACGTATGGCACTGCGAAACGTACTTTCCACAAATGTCCGTTGTGGTCAGTCAACATGAAGTGCAATGAAGCGCAAGATTGTCGACAACGAGCATCTTACCAAACAATTGCTGCTGCCTTAAATTAAATTCTGTTACAGCTATTTTCGATTATACAATCACAGATTTGAAGAATAGATCTAATTCGATCAATTTGTTTTTGATAACTTTTTTATAAGTTTATCTGCGACTATTATCTGCGGTAAAATTTGGGATCTGATATTCCACATTACATAAATAAAATCAAAAAACTCGAAAGAAAAATCTCTTTCTTACGATGTATGTAGTGTTTATTTTCAATTACGCGATCTTTAATAAACGGTCTAGTTTATTAAACGAGCGGCGGGTGTATCGCCACATTATGCCTCAAAGTCAAGTTTCCAGTATCACACGGATTAAGATACGATCACACAAACCAGGTGTCATCAGCATAAGAGATGCAATTATGGTTATTAAGGGCGAGCAATTACGGTTATTAATACGTTACAACGTTATATCCTGCGCGATTACGAAGCGAGCAATTACTTATCCTCATTACTACGCGATGATGATGCGAGCGATAAAGTCGTGCAGATAAGAAGGCCTAATACATAAAGAAGGTTAGGTGATCGCAGAGAGATAAGAGAAACGGATAATAGGTCTTGTCACGCCACAACGAGAATCGCGAGGCGCAATTAGTCGCGCGAACTGCAACGATCACGGAAAAAAATCTTCATCGTAGCGCGCAATCGGTTTAGGGTGGCACTAATTGCGTTTTAATCAACCGCAGTCTTTCCGAGCACTGTCTATAGTGGATATGAACGGGATTAGGGTTGGACATGTGACGTGTCAATTATATAAAACATCACAACCTTGCTTTGTTTTATAAAGACTCAACAACATTCTTAAGTAATAAAAATGTTAAACCATGTCAACTTTAAAATTCCCTTAATGCACAACTAAAGTATGTTTAAGAACGATGAAATAATATATTGGTTAAAAATAAAAGAGAAAAAACCTGCGCTGGACTTATCTTGGAATTGAAAGAGTTAAAAGCGTATAGAAGGGACCGTATGCGGTCCGTGCACATGTTCGGTCCGCGATAAACTTCTGCGGCAAGTTTAAACTCGGTAGTTAATGTGTATATCTCCCGACGGACCAATTAGAAATTGCGAAACGGTGGCACCAGCCGTTATATTAAACTCGAGTCCGATCCGCGTGCGTGCGCCTCATGCATATTCAAGGAAACGGGCGTCTGTCCGGTCGTTTCTCGGATCAACGTGAACGACAATTCGACGAGTTGTCCGCGCGATGTATCACGCGAATTCTCACGAGCCGCTCGATTTGAAAGTAAGGTACCGCGCGTGCAAAACGAGACTGGCGGCGAAGAGCAGTCTTCTCGCTTGCGAAATTGAATCGCTCGCGACTGCTATCGAGAAACAGCAGCGGATGCAAATGAAAAGAGCGCACCACGTGCGCGGCTGTCATGTGCAGCCAGATCGTATGCGAATTAGAAAATAAAACGTTCTGACAGTATCTTGACGCAACAATATTCAATTATTTGCAGTTTCGAAATCTGTAACCTGAATATCTAGAAAAAATAAAATACCTATCAAATTTTATTTTTTTTATATAGTATCGAATTTACATAATTCGATACTATACAATTAGAGAGAATTAACGATTAGATATAATTGTGGACGTATTTGTAACACATTTTTGAATCAAGATAGTGCGTAATCGAAGTCGCGGATCTGCAAACCGCGGGTTAGGTATCGGCGGGTTAAGTATTAGCGGCAAAAGAACGTGAAAGAGTAGAGCCGGTGATGCAACGCCGTGCCGAGGAGGAGGCTCACTTGCTTCGTCTTGCTGCGGGGCTCTAACCTCAGCTATTATGCAAATTAATGTTAATTAAAATCAAACAGACATCCTCTCTCTCTCTCTCTCTCTCTCTCCGCGCATTCGCCGCACTGACGAGCCGAGACACACAAAGTATAAGTGCATGTGTACGCATATATAATATATATGCATTATGAACGTACGATAAGAATTGCCATATTTCTTTGACTTTAACACGAGATAAAAATGACGTAAAATAAATACAAGAGAAAAGTGTGCAACTCACAAAAGATTTGTATTTACTACATGTGTTTAATTATTATTCGAAACTGAAATTAAAATACATGCTGATATCAATTTATTTTAACAAGAAAACGCGGCAATCTCGCATAAACAATATGTGCTATCTAAAAACTGTCGTCGGTCGATTCATTTTATCGGAAGAGCATGTAAATGCCATTTAACAGTGAAAAACACTGTCCGATTGCAGATAAAGACCGCAAGCATGTTAATTTGACACTATATAGTGCGTGGCGATAATCGATTTCGACCAATTAAGGATCATTTAAGGCTACACGTTGTAATATCGATTTTCGCGTGTCACCGCGTTATTGCAATTAGTTATATCACCGCGCATATATAAGCTGCGCATTATTAGTACTTTTGCATATATAGATGATCACTCGTGTTACATTACAATGTTATGTTATAAGTCAGTCGCCGACTTTACATTACAAAGCTTGACTCTGTAGTCAGTCGCCGTCCTTGCAATCAATTTAGCAACACGCGCGATCGACGAGCGATTTCGACCGGAAAAAAATTTGTCGGTAATCTACATACACATCGCGCGGAGTCGCATCAGCGGAGTAACGAGAAAGCGGATCGGAAGCCGTGCGCAATTTACGAGCAATAAGCGAGGCTCTCGAGATCTGCCGCGAACGAGAAGCGGAGAGACGTCGTTGTTAGGATCGGAATATGCACGGCCACGACCTCGGCGAGAGCTCGCCTAGACTCACCTTTTCTTCGACGACTCTTCATCCATGGGCCTCGACTCACTCTTCTCAAGTGCACCTTCACCGATGCATTCGCGCAGCGCTCTCGATCTTCGGAAGAGGATGCAGCTCGATCTCTGACGTAAAGAGTCGAAAGATTCGTAGACGACCACATGTGGTCATACAAATTAAAAAACTTTTGACTGACTAGTGCGTTTCGATTACATAATACTATCAGTCGAGAACTCAAAATATAAGAGTAAATAAATATTGGTGTTAAATATTTAATCATTCTAAAAATATAAAAACTTGCAATAGATCAATGTCGCAAACTAAGAATGAAGACGTTTTGAATTTTTGCTTATTTTGAAAATAAGCGGAATTTATTTGAAAGCTATGTAATCCGTAAATCCCTCAGCGGTGAACTTTTAACATAGAGTTGCACGATGCACTTTGCGGTAAGAGCAGAACCGCGAAGAATACAGGCTGTGCTGACCGCGACGAGTGAACCAAGCGGAGACCAAGCGGTATCCGGCGAGGTTAGGCGCGCGACATGGAAATAGTCGCGATAAATCGCTCTCGCCACGAACTATTCCATTATAAAGCAGCATGCACCGGGAGTAACATAGCCGCTCGCGACGACGTTGCTTTGTGCGCCTAACGGCGCGCCTACCTGCATCGAGCTGCCGACGAACGACGCCGCAGAGGCGGTCGCGACTAACGACAATCGCGAGCCAAGGATTTCGCTGAAACTTAGCCGAGGATTCTGGACATAGATCTTCAGCTCGCTTCCTCGAACCGCTCCAACATTACATACTTCGCGACATTTCTACTCGTTCCGCGAACGGGAGAGAGCATCGATCGATTCGTGAATGCTAAAAACTATCCTGATGTCAACGCGATATGTAGCGTATACACGTGATGTAGATACATTTTGATAGCAAAGAGAAAAAAATTGCATCAACCTAAGAATTCGTCAAGTATCCCGATCGTAAGTGAAAACGCAGAATTTTTTTTCCTCACCGAAGTTACGATGTTCTTGAATCTCGCAGCAGTGGAAGGCTTCGAGCCTCCAGTCCATATTTACCAAGGATACCGAGGTATTATTCCGTAAGATGGACGTCCCGCGCGCGAGTTACCATCACGGACGCACAAAGAGGCGAGGAGGAGGCACGCCTGTTATTACTCGTGCAGATTGATGGAATCAAGCAACCAGTCATTTCGTGGTAGAATCAGTGAGAATTAATAACGGGCTATTAATTTTCTCTCCGATTCCGATCCTGCCGCCGCAGTTCACGCACATGTACACAAGCAGCGAATCGCATACGTACCAACGACGAAGACCTGCGCACGTGCGTGCACGTGCGATAACACTATCTCGGACACAAACGTCGAGCAAACAGCCCGCGCGCGTTGAGAAACGGCTCCCTACGTGATTTAGACAACTTTTTCTGTGCACGCAACGCGAGAGTCTTGAACCTTCGTCAATTGCTCTCTGATGAGCCTCCCAGGATCGGTCGGATTCATGGATCCTCTTAGCGTGAATTGATGCGCGGGCATTAATTACGCCACGATCGGACCGCGCTGTACGGCCGGCACCGAGCTGGCACCGATCGATGATCGAGTGAGGGTCAGCTGTAGCGCGGCCCTGACGGAGATTTGTACCAATTTGTTGATCAAATCGCGCACAGCCTGATGAACGAGCGTCGATATGCGGACTGGGTAATGCGAGAGCATAGATGAAATATGTAGCATATGCGCGTAGAATATAGTATAATTATTCACAAAAGTAAGTAAATTGAAGAGACGATTTCCCGCGACGATGCTCGCTATATATTTTAGAATTCTAGATGCATTTACCTTTATTTAAAACTTTGTAGAAGTCGAAGGAAGAGAAATAATACTTAAAGAAGGCTGTGTGAGTTTAGCTTCAGGTCTTACTATACTTTTCATCTATTATAAAACAGATAACAGTTGTGACAGAATTATATAGAGTATTAAACGTATATTTATTGTTCATTTAAACTCGGATCTCGGAGATATGAACGCTATCAATTAAATGAGAAGGACACGCAATTTCTCGGTGTACGCCAACACAATATCGCGCAAGAGATACTTGTAAATCTTGTCATATATATATTAACTCACTGTGTAATTACTTCTCGCTATCTTCGCCATTTAAGATTTACTTACATCGGAGTTCGAAAAAAAAAAAAAAAAAAAAAAAAAAACAAGACTTGCACAGTTCGAGAGCGGTATTTCGTAATAAGTCATAGCACGATGGCGTCATCACGGTCGTATTTACCAGTCCCGTAAGGCGGAGACAAGACTCTAAGCGAACAAACAACACGTCGGGTGTTGTCGATTGAGACGTCGCTCGCCTCGGATGCACAACGTACAGTGCATATAGTCATGCATCGCCGACGAATCGTTGCGGTGCGCGCGCTCGGCCACGATAAATATCAGTTTCTCGGTCGCGATCTCCTTCGGTTTTCAGTGTAAATGCAAAACCGCGCGTAATTCACGCTGGCAAGTAACACGCCTCGCCGATGGAACCCCCGCGGCGAGCTTACAACGGCTTCATAAGGTCTTAAGAAGCGCTACTCACCGCCGCGCCAATATAACTATAGTTACATCTGCCCGATAGTGGCGGCAGATAAACTCGATAATCAGAGGTACTTTGGATCGTGTAATTTTAATTACTACATCATTGACACCACAATTAATGTAGAAGACAATCGTTCACCGTCATAAGTTCTCCTGCTATATCTGCAGATATATGCGATGAATGCTAATTTTGTCCATTCTTAGAAGGAAAATTAGCAAAATTTTGCTATATCTTAAAATAAAGAGCCGGTAAGAAAATACTTTCTGAACTAACAATTTAAACACGTGGTAGAAATTTTAAACAAAACATCTTATTATTGTAACAATGTCAGTAAAGATTCTCCAATAGTTTGTAAACAAATTATATACATATATTTCCCTCTCTTTCTCTTTCTCTCTCAAGAAAAAACAAAATTTATATATTTGTACAGAAAAGAGATAAATATATTGCGAAATAAGATACCGTGCTCGCGACGTGCTTTAAATAGAATTAAAAATAAACATATAGAGTGTGTATCTGACCGATGTGGAGCTAACGATTGCTATATTAGTCATAGGCCCGCGGCCCTCTCAAGTTACGTCACTTCTATCGCAGTATTTTAACTTCACCCGCTCCTTCGGCAATTAAACGGCCGTAATGACGTGTGCGCTTTCTATGCATAACGATCGCGGACCGCATTCAAATGCAGCCGCAATGGTCATTTACAGAGAACCGTGGAAAGGTTTGCCTCTAGCGCGCTTGTGGAACACCAAATTGAGTGCCGCCTGATCTCGAGAGCCTTTCCATCCATCTCGACGTATGCCGCCGCGACTGAAATAGCCAGCGACGTGGTCGTTGTTTCGAGGACCATGTCTACCTAAATGGAAGGCTAATTGCGCACGGAGTGGACAGGTGGAACAGTCATTCGTCGAGGGTTAGCACTAATGAGTAGTCGAATCTGCACGGCTATACATTCGAAACGCAGAATTTCCTTCGTAATCCATGTGCTCGCTTTGACAAACGTACTAGTTATAGAGAGACAGAGAGAGAGAGAGAGAGAGAATCTAATATCAAAAACACACTTATTTTTACAATGGAAGCTTTATTTAAAAATATAACAATAAATTATGTAAACAATGAGGAAAACTTAAAGACGAAACAAACGAAATTACGTAAACTTCTGCATTGAGATTATTTATCTCATTAAATAAATTCACTTACAAACATTTATACAGTTTACTTTTAAATCAATTGCCTCGTTATTCAGAAATAAAAATTGTAATATTAAGTTATAATTTAAGAGCGAGTTTTGCCGCGAACCATAATTTTCATGCAGAAAATGACCGTGTTGGGAGACGTCACGAAACAGTTTCATATGTATTTCTTCGTAGCTGTTACGCATATTTCAAACATCCAATTTCTGTTGATATAATGGCACACCTTAAGTAATTGCAATTAATCGTGTCAGTAGGTCCATCAATGCGAAAACAGAAACTCTCTCGATCAGGCGCATGTGCATGAAAAATCGTTTTAATAAAGCTAAAGTTCATGAAGACTAGTTTTATATTCTGTTATATTTGTTTTAATTTTGTGCATAATTTAGAATTTGTGACGATTTAACAAACAAGTTACGTTTACAGAAATAATTTAAATATGATAACTGCTATAAATAACATTATTACAGATCTGCAATAGAATCGGAGATAATATCAATTGCGCAATACATTTTCCAATTATACATTTAAAATCATATGATGACTCACCAATATGTACATCATCTTTGCGTATAGTATTTCATCCGTGAAATTATTCAATAGAAAACATACCTATATAATTTTATTCACTTTCTTCGTAATAAAAATTTCACATATTAATGCAATTTATATTAGACTTCTTATTATTATATTAAAGAGTTAGATAAACAAAATGAATCTCTCTTGCATTAGAGCAACTAAGCACGCGAATCATAATCACTTTTATGATCGTAATCGCTTTATATTGTTTAAACTACAGACTTTAATTGACTGCTAAGCCTGATAAAACGCATGTCAGATTCGCTACGATTATTGCCCGGTTGTTATATCTATATCGACGATTACAATCATATCTGCATCACGCTCTTCCCGGCTCGTTAGACCGGGCATATCGTTTAACCAAAGAGGTGTTTCTTTACTGCCTGCCACGTAGATAGAAAATCTTCTTGTTCGGTTACTTGTTCCTTGGCGATTACATCGCTATGTAAATTTATTGTTAGTACGTGTATGCGCATATATACGTGTTCTTTTTTTTTTTTGTTGAACGTACACAGAGAGAACGGTTTCTTTAGATTTAATAAATTTTGTTAAATCCAAAGAAATTATTTCATTGGAATAGTCCAAACAACATTACT